>CM033791.1:3398207-3423207 GCA_019656835.1 Rhododendron ovatum
TTGGTGGCCATAATCACCAACTAATGGCTTAATTTGGCCAAACGAATTGAATGGGTACCAGATTCGTTTATTTCATTTGGCCTTCTCATTACTCGACGGTATTATTTTTAGAATGTTTCAACAAATTGGCCAACAAATGGCTGGCCTTCTTTGAACACTGTAACTGTCCAAACCTTCCACGTAAGGCTGAATGTTTCAACATCCCAAGCTATTTTATTTTAACAATTTGGCTTTCTAAAGATGAGTTTGCCCCCATGCAAATTCAATATTAAAAAGAGGGCTATTTCTCGTTCATAATTTGGCCACATCAAAAACTCATCCCTTCCAAATTCTGATTGGGAATGGCCAATATATGGTTCAAAATAATTAGCCTTAACAGCCTTGAACAATGGCCTTTTCCTATCAATTGATCAATGGCCATCCATTCGTTCAATTTATGGCCAAAATTCATACTGTACGGTTTATTGTAAATCAATAAACATTTCAAACCGTTTGTGTAAGGCTGAAATTCGTTCAATTGTTTATTTATGAACCATCTAGATTTGGTTCACGTATGATTCTAATTCATGGCCATTAAAGTTGTATTTTTACAAATGGCCTAATTAATCTGTTCAAGCCTTTCATGAAGGCTGATGTAGTCACATGGCGTAATCGACACATGTTAACAATTTCAATCTGTTGTCTTTTGGCCTGTAATCGACATAGTCATTCTTCTTGTGTAATCAACACATGTCGGCCTTCTTGAACATGTGTTTGACTATAAACAATCGACTTGTTTCAAAGCCTTTCTAGGCTTTCGTTTCACATTACACTTACTTCTTCCGGATATCATCCATATATGCAAACAGATACGAGAATTGGCCATTATCTATCAAGCCATTATCCAGTTCTGTTGGTTCTTTTCTTTTTACAAGAAGATTCAACAGTTAGCCAACAAATGGCCGTTATTCTATTTTTGCAAATTGTTCAAGCCTTACATGTAAGGTTTTCATTTTCACATCGATCTTTGCCATTACTTCCGATTTAATAATGATGCCCTCCTTTTAGCGCCAAAATTGTTTACCAATTTTTCCCTCGATCGAAATCGACAGAGATTTCGGGAACAATGCCAATAACAAAAATAAGGACAAATGAGGCTATGTCTTCACAAGACAGATTCGTGGTTCCACACCATATTTCAGGACTTCACCAGAAGAGAAATGGCAATCGAGCCAAATGTGAGATTGGTGATAAGAAAGAAGACGAATGGAAGAGATTCTTTCATCAATCTTCAACGATTGATCTATCGCCATGAGCGACACATCGAAGATTCTAAGTTAAGCTTAGAATATGAAATTCTACTCCTACTCCTAATTATAACCCGAATGGGTTAGTAGTGCCAAAAATTAAGACAAATAAAGATAGACTTTGATTTGTTGGAGAGAGATTATAACAAAGTCTTAAAAGACGGGCCCCACCTATATGTGGAGGGGTGTGCCTGAGGTGTGGCACAACTGATGTGCCTCTAGCATTTCTGTTATAGAAAACAACAAATGTAGGAAATAACTTCCTAACTTTTCCACTAGTTCATTCAACCTTTTGCTTCCATTTGTCAAAATAACTTTCCACTTCCCTTCAAATGTGTAGGAGCATGACAAGTGTCCTTTTAACTTTCACATGTGTAGGAGCAAGCCAAGTGCCTTGCATGCAAATAACAATAATAAAAGAAATACTAATACTAGTTCTAATATTAATAGGAATACTTAATAATAATAAAATATGAAGCATTCTCATAATTACCACCTGTCGGTCGATCATCGACCGGCGGTGAAATATGGTGTAAACACACTGCCTCCCCAAACCTTTGATATAACGCACCTAAAGGGTGCCAATTATCAGTGCATAGGAAGGTATCTTCCCCATTGCCAATGATGTGTTTAATCCAGCCGTGACAGGTTGCTCTCAGCTTCAACAGTTTCCCCATAACCCAAGCTTGCCAAGCACAAAAACATAAAATTTTAAACATAACCTCAAACAAGATTGCAAAACAAAACAGACGCCTCATCCATAATACTCCATCATTATTAATAGTATAACACAATAATCAATTTCCCGAAATACATAGACGTCTCCCAATGTGATTTCCCCGCTCCCCCCTCCTTTGTAACATATCTTACCATTCCCGGTCCAACGGCAAACCAACAAATATGTCTCCGAAATTATGTTCACGGTTCACCTAATAATAGAAGTACTATCTGAAAATAGAAGACAGGATAATTAACCAAGTCATCAGTCAATGTAGAATTAGCAGTCTTGGAAAGAATCCAAAATAATTCTAGCCCAAATAAAGCTCTAAGTATTCAACATCTATCCACACCAATGAGTTGCCCCAGTAATTAGGGCAGATGTCTAGGTTTTAGGAGTATTCCTCAAGATCTCGGGTTCGATTCCTTACTGGATGAAGAATCTGAAGTAAGTAGAGAGCCATGACTGGTATGGCCATGGCCATGCTAGCTCCTTCTGAGGTTTGGGTTGCATACGTAGTCGGATTCATTTAGTGACCTGACTGTAGGACTATTTCTTTGTTACAAAAAAAAAAATGTATTCGACATCTAGAATTAATACTACTAGTCGTACAGCCTGAAAAACCCAAATTTCTACTATACAAGCCCTTAATCCTCATATATCTGGATATTTATCACAATATCGCAAGTCCTATAGCCCAACATATCACCTCTTGTTATTGATCAATTTAATAATCAACCACACTTCTTACAACATATCTTCCCAACAGTTCCGTTGAACCATTCTTAAATTAGTCCTCACGAGAGTCCAAACAAATTATCAAATTCATATTATAATTTTAAATTTTTATGTAACAAACAAGTCTCCCAAATTTCATAGTCTATTTAATATATCCAATCACATGGTGGCGAAACCAGAATTCTACAATAAATACAATCTAATCTAATCACCTAAAGCAAAGTTCAAGACGGGTACCAATGATAACGCTAAAGTCTAAACAAAATCTGATGAAGCAACCAAAAGAAGAATATGCCAAGGGCTTTAGTAATTACTAATAATACACATATCTACCAACTTGGTTTTTGGGTGTGCCCTTTTGTTTTTTTGCTTTGGGCCTTAGGTGTTCTTTTGTTGGCTTCTTGCCAACTTGGTTTGTTATCTTCTCCCTTAGGGTCCGTGTTGGCTTATGATTACTGGAGTGGTTGTTTTCCCTTGTGGGTTTTCTCTCCTTTAGCTTGAAGCTATCTCGGTTCATTTTAATCTTTGTAATTTATTTTCAAAGATTAATAAATTTTTTGCCTTTCAAAAAAAAAAAACACATATTTACGGCCTTTATCAATAACCAAACCTCAATAATTAATAGTGTCTTCTTAACTAATAATCGAACTACTTAGCCCTTATCTTTTTAACAATTTTAAAAATTAATAAAATTTTTGTGCCTTCCAAAAAAAAAAAAAAAAAGAACTACTTAGCCATTAGTCTCACTTCCCAATACAACATATAATAACCATCAACTTATCATTACAAAAACATATAATACACATCACCACCTAAAAAACCTTAAATCTCTATCGCATCTTAAAGACTAACTCCATGCACCAACCAAAATTTATCACCAAAGATTCCTGCATTTACATTTCTCTTGTCATTTCAAAACACGTCTGTAAGTTATCCCTAAAAATTAGTCTTAACTTTTTTACTAGCAAATAAATTAAGAACCCTATAACTACTAATAATGAAGTCGGTAAACCTCCATATTCACTCTAACACAAGGTGTGAATATCGTTTCGTACCTGCCGGTACGTATCATTTTGTAGAGATTCTGGTACATCAGAGGTGCAATTCCGTTTTGTCGAACTATTTACTGTATACAGCCATTACCAGATGGTACTGGTGAGTTTCGGCCTTCTCGTTGGTTTTCCGGCTGTATGTACCGCCGACCGCACCAGTGGAAAAACAAAAAAAGGAAATGGAGGGGAAAGAGAGAATAAGAAGAAGATGGGAGCAACATTTGACTCCTGTTGGTCTTCTCTGGCATAATCTTGCAGCTGTTCGATCTGTCTTCACTATGGGTGAAGTCTCCGCACCGCCGTGGGCGAAGCAGTGATCGATCTATGTTCACCGATCATGGGTGAAGTCTTCTTGAAAGTTTAACCTCTGTTCCGTGCGTTTGACAACTGGGCCGAACAAAGCTGGTTTTGGAAAGATGAACATCACCCCTTTGAAATTGGAATATAGTTGCATTGGGAATTTGGTACGTGCATGCATTTATCTTTTGGAGATAAGTTGGTGTGCATTAAGAGCACACCATTTTATCCCACTTCTAGTTTTTTAGTAGTCTTTTTTTGGTCTACTTTTTTGTAAGTTGCCAAAAGTGTTATTGTTTTCAACATTAGTAATAGTGTTGGGTACAAATAAAGCTTTAAGTTAATAACTTGACATATAATTTTTGATACACACAATAACAACTCTAATCTCACAAGCTTACCCCACACAAATTTCTTCTTTCATGAAATTCTCATAATTCCATGCTAGCGATATTGTAATGCATTTAACTTTCAAAACATCACCGGTGCACTCCATAACTTAACTGTCTAATCACCATACACATTGTAACCATCCCTTTCCATGTACCCCAACCAACCCAAGCACTCCCTTCTTGATACAGCCATAGCCCACTGTATGGCTACTGCCAATCAAGCAGTCATGACTCATAACCTTAACAAAAATGATCTATTTACTTTCTAGGTTCTCAAAATTTAACTCTACTACGAAGACGATTAAAAACCCCACACTTTTAACAATCAACTACTCCCAACCGGTCGTCAGAGGTTTTTTTTAATTGGATTGAGTTTTTTTAATATAATATCTATGCACAATGAAACACGGGAATCTTGATCATGCTTATTATTATGCATCTCCTAATAAACATCGATCAGCAAATCCATAGGGTATTTTCTAAGACAAGTTTTCGTATTGACCACTTCTTAACTTTACGTAACATGCGTAACATAACCAAATCCCACTAAGATACCAAGGATATATAGGAACGAAGAACCAATCATCTTTGACTTTTATGATTAATGAAATCTCTCCGACATAAAAAAAGGAAAAAGAATCTGTTGGGATTAAAGCCCATTGAATTACGGTCTTAAACTCACCAACACACAAAACTCTCATAATCTTGAATGCTATGAATCGCAAAAAAACAAACCAGAGAAATAGAGAAAGAAAGAGAACACATAGATATACGAGGTTCGACAACTTGCCTACTCCTCGGGAGCTACACCAGTTCACTAGAATATCAATGGAGGAAACTCACCTAGTCTCTCTCTACAAGTACAACAGTTTTTTCTCTCAAAGAATATGAAGTTCTAACCCTAAAAAACCTCTTTCCGGGTTTAAATACGGGTCTGTTTTGCGCACGGCCGCCCGAGGAAGTCACAACCGCCTGTGCAAAATATTCAGAGAGCAAGAAACCTGTCTACGCTACCAAACTGCTCGGGCGACTTTCAATCCCACCCGGGCGAACTTCCCTTTTCGCCCGGCCCAATTCCAATCTTGCCCGAACCAATTTTTCAGCAAATTTAGAAAAACTCAGTTCTTCACACTGCCCAACAGAATCGCTACTTATGTATTATTAATGAGACCCCGTTCCTCTTAACTTTTAGCACTTTTTGGAAATTTTGTCCTTATTCAAAAAAAATATATCGCATTCGTTAGTTTTTTGCAAAATTTTTGTGGATTATTGATTCGTTTCGACGAGAGGAATCTTACCCAAATATTTTTGGGATATCTAATTTTAAGCCAAAAAGGCAACTTTCTTGACTTTTTTTTGTTGCTAAAAGTGGTTAATTCCCAAAATGTATGGGTAAAAGTCATAATTTTATATTTTTCTGATTCGTCGTGACAAGATGAATCAAAAAAATCAAAATAGTGAGGCGCAAAACTAACAAACACAAAAAAATTTAAATAAGGACAAAAAAAAAACCCAAAAAGCCCAAAAAATTCTTAGGGGAACAACACCTAAGTTCCATTTTTTTCTTAGTATTTTTTCATTTGATCAGCAAAAGTAAGCTATGTGTGTCTCCCCTTCTCCCCTTTATCTTACATATATTATGTTGGAAATGATGAGCTTGATTTAGTAGTGGGCCATTCTTGTTTCTAAGGAAATTGAATTCTTTGTGGAGAGAGAGAGAGATCCCCGAGGGGGTTCGCCCCTCCACCTTTGATGTATGTGTGAGTGAGTTGAAATATTCTATTGTTTGAGTGTGTAGGTATTTTTGAGAAATTGTCTTGTTCTCTTCACAATTCAAAAAGAATTTTTTAAAAGATTTCTCCTAGATTCCCCCTAGATTCTTTCTATTTTCAACATTTCTCTCTCTATCTCTCTCCACTTATTACCCCTACTATTTTTTTAAAAAAATTTCAAACTTCAATCCAAACAAAGCACTGTATTGAGTGAAGTTGAGTCTCTCTATTTCCCATCAAAATAAACCTACAGAGTGGAGGAGTAATGTAGGGAAACTATTGTCTCCAGGAATTTTTTTTTTTTGAAAAGCTAGAGGTTGAATATTCTACTCTCTTTGAGTTGTCGAAAGAAATTATTTTCGTTAATTAGCTAGTGATATGTTATTGCTCTTATCTTCCTTTTTTTCTAATTTATTTTCCTTTTTGCTGCAGATACAAAGAGCTTTATCTTGTCAAATTTGAATCGCATCGCCATCACTTAAACATATTTTGGGAATATCAGACGAAATAACCCCTGGCTGAAAATGTGTACTCCTCAATGCATATCTGAGAAGTTGGGAGATCTAGGCTTTGAGGAAGCGATCAAACCATGGAAATATGTTCGCCACTACACGGAGAACCTCCAGAAGCTGCAAGTTAAATTGAGAGATCTTGGCGATTGTACTGCAACAATCACAAGAAAAGTTAGTGAGGCCATTGGCCGCGATGACGAGATTGAGAGTAGTGTTTTGCACTGGAAAACGGACGCAGACAGTTTGAAAGCTCATATTGAGCAACTTATCGGGGAAATAACTACTAAGGCGAGCATATCTTGTATTGCATGCTCATGTCCTAACATCGTGTGGCGGTACAAATTTAGCAAACAGGCAGAAGAGAAGATAGCGGATGCTGTTGAACTCATTGGGAAATACAACAATTTTAATCATCAAATTTTCCACCTTAGGCCACGTCCTTCAGAACTTGAATCTCTATGCGACAAGAATTATGTCAACTTTGATTCTAGAGCATCAATTTTCAAGGATATTATGGATGCATTAAAAGATTCAAACGTTAACATGATTGGTGTATTTGGCCTAGGTGGGGTCGGTAAGACCACATTAGTCAAGGAGTTGGGCGAACAAATGCGAAAAGATGGAACTTTTAAGCAAGTTGCAATGGCAGTTGTCTCTAAGGATCTCAATGTGAAGGAAGTACAATCAAGACTGGCTGACAGCATAAATTTTAAATTCAAGGCCAAGGTGGATGATCAAAAGAGAAGAGCAACTGAATTATGGAACAAACTCACAAACGGGGATAAATATCTCATCATATTGGATGATATCTGGGAAGGAGTGAAAATGGAGGCAATAGGTATTCCTCGCACAGATGAAAAAAAAGGCTGCAAATTTGTGTTAACATCTCGAAATGAAAATTTGCTGTCTACCGTAATGGAAGTCGATAGAAATTTCTCAATTGCAATACTATCGAGTGCCGAAGCATGGACACTATTCATGAAAAAGGTGGGGAATTCAATCCAGTCTCAGCCAAAAATAAAATCTCTTGCATACGAAGTGTGCAAACGATGTAAAGGTTTGCCGATTGCCATAAATGCACTTAGTGAAGCATTGAAAGGTAAGCAAGAACACGCGTGGAAGACAGCACTCGATAAGCTGGATAAGTGCATGCTCACAAAAATTGAGGGCATTAGCCCACGTGTATTGGACTCCTTAAGGGTGAGTTTTGATATGTTACCTTCCCCAGACGCAAAATCATGTTTCTTGCTGTGCTGTTTGTTCGCTAAGGATGCAGAGATTCCCATTGATGAATTGATGAGACTTTGCGTTGCTAGGAATTTGCTTGATCAGAACCCACATACACTTGATGAAGCAACAAATGCCGTGCGAACAGTGGTTAATACCCTAAAATCAGCTTCTTTGTTGACAACCGGCGGTCATGAAACTGTTGTCAAAATCCATGATGTCATAAGAGATGTTGGTATCTCAATTGCACGTGAGGAAGAAGCATTTCTGGTGGATCATGATGCCCTTCGATGGCCACAAAATTCCACAAATGGGCCATCATACAAAGCAATGTCATTAAGTTTCAAAAATATTAAAGGGCTTCCAGATGGGTTGGTATATCAACAACTGGAAACCTTAATGGTTGACAATAGCGAACTTTCCGATCTTGAGGTTCCAGACAATTTTTTTAATGGAATGATGCAACTTATAGTGTTGACTTTTACTCGAATGCGTATGCGGCGACTCCCATCATCACTTGCAAAATTGACAAACCTTCGGATGCTATATCTGAATGGATGCGAGTTGGAAAATATTGCTATACTTGAGGACCTGAAGAGTAACCTTGAGGTGCTTAGCCTTCGGGGTTCTAGGATTGAGGCGTTGCCACCACAAATCGGACAGTTGACTAGTCTACGAGTGTTAGATCTCCAAGATTGTTACCAACTCAAGGTGATTCCTAGAGGTGTCATATCTGATTTGACTAGCTTGGAGGAATTGAACTTTCCAAAAAACTTTGACAAATGGGAGGCCACAACTGACGAGCAACAAGACACGAGCAGCAGAGGAAATGTGAGCCTCGAGAAGCTAAGGGTGTTATTAAGTACTGGTCAGCTAACCACTTTACATGTCTATATACCAGATGTCATGCTATTACCCAAGGAGAACCTAATATTTGCGAACCTAAAGGGATTTAAGATATCAGTGGGTTCTGAAATCAAGACTTCAGAAGAAATTTCTGGGAGATGCAAATTGAAACTAGAAGGTATTCAGTTAAGAAATGAGTTCATCCCTTTGATGGACAAAGCTGAAGTGGTAGTCCTTAGTAAGATTGAGGGTTTAAAGAAGGTGTTTCATGACAGAGATGTTGGAAATAGATTTCTTGACTTAAAGTACCTCAAAGTTACATCATGTGTTGAAGACTTGGAATATCTTCTTGGTGAGCCAAAAACATCAGTGCAAAGTCATGGGCTGCATCGCTTATGGCCGTTCAATAATTTAACTGTGTTAATTATTGAATATTGTAAGTCAAAGTATCTCTTCTCCCCAACCACTGCAAAAGGACTTGTTCACCTTGAAGAACTAAAAGTAGGATGCTGTGAAATCATGGAAGGAATAGTTGGATTTGAAGAACGAAATGATGAAGATGAATTCACCAGTGAGGTGAAGTTCAGTAAGCTGAAGCAGCTGGAATTGAGAGATCTACCCAACCTCTTAAGCTTTTTTGCCCAAAAGGTGAAGATAGGAACAACCATGGGAAGCTCTTCTGCCCGTGCCCGACCTCTTTTTAGTGAAAAGGTAAGCTCTATCATCGTCCTGTTAACTAGTTTACTTAGGTATTACTTCGGGTGGTTCTTAGATTGATCTGATATTCATATTTAGGAATAAGTTGAACATTCGGCTTTAGTACACATTGACGTAAAGCTAATCCCATAAATTCTAGTTTAAAAGTTTGTCTAAAATAATGGGGGCTTCTGATTTTAAAAAAATGAAAAAAAGAAGGGGAACGCTTAAGTATCCTCAACTTTGTCTGAGAATACCGTATCCCCGTTGACTTTCATCATATAAATGGATAAAGTTAACCACGAAAGGGCATTCCATTTTCAGAAAATGACGCATAACATTTTTAATTTGCATTGCATTTTCAAAGTAACTCATTTAATGTTGTCCCCCGTCATAACATCTGCCACAGTAGGTATAACACTCATCATGAAAAAGCATAACTTTTTATGATTTCGGCACACCATAAGGTGGGGTACCTTAGCATTTCCCAAAAATGGAAGTTTGTTAGTTGGACGTAAATGCATGCAAAGGTTTTCAAACCTTGATCACATTGTGCGATCTACCAAAGCTTGAAAGCTTCTGTACCAAATTGGGTAAGGTGGGCACAACCAAAGGCAAACTCTACCGCCATGGATACCTTTATTCAACGGAAAGGCACATTTGCTTTATCATTATTAGCATTGTGGCCCGTTCATGCACGAGACCAAAAAAATCATATTGATATTTTTTTTCGGTCTCGTGTATCGAATGGGCAAAAGAGATAGTTGAATTTTTTTAGCTCCATATTCGATGCACGATAGCGTTGTTCCCGTTCTATGCATGGAAAGTTATATTTCTACTGTTATGAATTAAAATTTTAAAAGTGTGAATAGAATAAATTCCTATTAATTTGCAATTGTAAAAAATATAAGATAAACAAAGCTAATTTAGCTACTTATGGTCACAATTAGCTTCCTATTTGAGATTTGAACCATTTGAAAAAGCATGTAGTATACATTTAATTTTTTTTTAACTAACTGGGATTATCTTAGTTGGCCAGAACTCTTGTATCTCAATAGGAGGTCAGGCTTGAATTTCCCTACTTGTGTGTGCGTGAGTGTTCTTCCCTTAAGAGGCTTTTCATTCTTTATTGATTCTACCTTATAATAGGCTTATTTCTGGTATTAGTTGAAAAAAAATACATTCAATTTTTTTCTGTCAATAATTGTTAGTAGTTGATATGCAAGTAATAGATAGACAAAAAATAAAAATAAAACTCTCTCTCTCTCTCTCTCTCTCTCTCTCTCTCTCTCTCTCTCTCTCTCTCTCTCTCTCTCTCTCTCTCTCTCTCTCTCTCTCTCTCTCTCAATAAAAAGGAACACTATGAGTCTATGACTGGCAGTAATCCCCCCAGATGGATGTAATGAATTTTATTTTTATTGAAGAGCACGGATGTAATCTGGGTCTATGAACCTTGAAATTTGGGTGTGTTGTTCGGGTGGATTTCTTGTCAATCCTTGGTGCTAGAATAACATATGATTGTCGTGGTGCAAGGTGTCAATTTAGTGGGATGCTACTCATGACTTCTTTCATTATTAATATTATTCCTTTTTCGCCATTCAAAAAAAAGAAGAGCACGGATGTAATGAATGATACCCAGTAGGCTTTGTTCTTCTTCTTTTAGTACTCTTTATTACTGTCTTATGTTATCGGAGCCCCTTCCGTCATTGTTTTTCTGCTTTACAAGTGCAATGGCTTCTTTTGAGTAATTTTTTATTTTATGCGGTAATAGATTTCTCTTCAGTCCACAGAGGACTAGATAGAACCCTTAGGCCTTACGATCACGGGCATGTAATGTGATCTGTTACGGTGATCATGTTAAACTGGAATTGGTTCTTGTCTGAGTATGCATTAAAAAATCTTGTTGATCGATATTGCAATAAGATCTACTTGGATGACAGTTGCATGCTCACTTGCTTTCTGTGGTTGAATGCTTGGTTTATGAGCATTGCATGGTGTGAGGGGAGCATTTGGGTGTTCGTTCCGCCCTTTTGCCGTGACAAAAAAGGGGGAGGAGTTCTTTGGTTTGAAAGCTAGGGGAGAAGTTGCTCGAGGTTTAGGATTGCTTAGCTTATGCCTTGATAATTGCTTAGCCTACGCTTGATCTTGTAATTTTCTTTAGCTATGTAATTTTCTTTAGCTACACTCATCTTGTTGCTTATGCTTTGCATGCATGTGATAGCTTTACTAATTGTTTCTATTTTCGTTACGCTATATTATGTAGCTATCATATCTTGTCTATGCATGCTTGTTCTTGGATGAGTTGCCTTTGCAAGATCTTGGTATTTATCATGGAAACTTCATTGCCTAGTGTGTTTGAGTTTTTAGAAGTTTCTTAGACTTGTTAGGATTTGTTTTCATGTATTGCTTTTGTTGTTTAAATGGTTTTTTCCCGGAAAAGCCAAAGGGGAAGATTGTTAGTATGATTGGTGTTTCCCGGATTTTATCAAAATCATTGGAGTCAGTTTTTTTCTTTTTATCATTTGGGTTTGGGAGAGAGAGTTTTTTTTTTTTATCTTGTCTAGGCACTCCGCCCGGTGAATGAAGAAATGTTGAGAAGCTCATGTCTTGAAGGATGCTCAAATTATGTTCAAAAGAGGTATATGCATTCATATGCATTTAGGGTAATGTTTTTCCATGCATCTTTTCTAGTTTCATGCCTAAATTGTTATAGAATAATCAGATTTTTAATTCCATGGCATTAGCTCTCTTGGTTGTTTTATGGGTAATAATGGAGGAAATTTTTTCTAAGGCATTTAGAGTGTTTGATTGGCCTTGCTCTGAAAGAGGAAAATTTTCTAAGGCATTAGATGAACAGAATGTTGTGCTAGCGGAGCACCCTAGTAGTGTGCTAGCACTTGTACGCGACCTAAGAGTGCTAGGGTCCTCCGGTGTCGCTATTCAAAGTGTTCTTGATTTTTTATTTAATTTTAATTCCTGAGTTTGAATGGCGCTCGCGGAGTGCCTCTGCAGCGTGCTAGCGCCAGCTCACGTGCTAAGAGTGCCCCAGTAGCACCCTAGCACCCTGACGTGTCTTTTTCTCATTGGCTAGCTCTAGGTTTCGTACCAACTCATATATAAGCATATTTTTCACTCTCTTAGGGTACCCACACTTGCATTTGCCCACTTTAGAGAGAGAAAATCAATTTCACTCATATCTCTTGGGGCTATGCTTTTGTGATGATCTAAGTTGAGGATTTGATAATCTTTTATCATCTTAGAGAAATACTCTAATTTCTAATGTATTCTCTCTAGGTTGATTTGTTTTTCACAAAAAACTTTATATCTTTTTTAAATTCATACACTGTTGCCTATGAATCTACATGGCCGGATGATACCGGAGCCGTTCTAGAACGGAGATCCAGATGGTATTGCTCGAGGAGTCCATGGAATCAAGAAGGGGCACGAGGTGCTAGGAAAGAAGCGGAGTTAGGTGTGATTTGAGATAAAAGTCGGTAATTCCTAATTTGTAGTCTTTTTGCCTAACCTTTTGATTTATGGAAAATTGAGTAGATTAGGCCGTGGTTTTATGCTTATGGTTTGTTGACCCTAAGTAGTTTCCACGTATATCTCGTGTTCTTGCGTTCTTTACTTATATTATTAAATTGTATTGCTTGGCATAGAGATTGGATAATTGTTTGAGTGGTTGATTTGCTCTAAATTTAAATTGGTAGTCCCATTCACACATCCCGCGCCTCTGGGACTTTGTAGTGCTTAATATAATTTCAGGGGTCAACCTTTTGATGGAAGAATTACTGACAGAATCATGCTCTATATTACTTTGCAGGTTATTTTACCCGTCTTGGAGGTTTTAGAAGTGGATCGATTGGGTAACATAGTAGAGATTTGGGACAAGCAATCACCTTGGCTCAACGAACGCACACTGTCCTTTGGCAAACTAAGGGACATGAAAGTCCAGCGCTGCAAGAAACTGATGAAATTGGTTCCTTCCAATATACTTCCACGGCTAGACAAACTACAAAAATTGTGTGTAGAAGGCTGTCCAGAGATAGAATCCGTGGTCTTCAAGGATAAAAAAGAAGAAGTGGCTGATGATAGGACCTTGATCATCCCTCAACTATGGTATCTTAGAATTAGCAACATGGAGAAGCTTAAAAGTTTCTACTCCAGTTCTAAAGCATCCGATGCCCAATCCTTGTTCAATCACCAGGTATGAATGTCAATCATAGCTCCTTTTGTTAACCATGGTCATGCAAAAATCAAAAAACAGAAGATAAAGATTAGACCTTACTTAAATATTCAAATTTGATCAGCACCTCAAGTAGTAAAAGTAAATTCCGTTAATTGTTTATCTACATTGCTCATTCCACTTTGAGGTTGCAAACCTCATCCCCAGGGCTTAGGCCTGGCAATTACCGGGTAATATGGGATGAGGGGACTACAGTCGGACACCCACGTTAGGGGCATGTATAAAAAAAGATTGAAAGAAGAAGAAGAAGGTTTAGCTGTAGATATTTTCAGAATGCAAGTTTTCCTTTCTTTTGAACGGCAAAAAAGGAAAGTTCAAAAATTTATATGTCAACCATCTGATATTGTATTCCGTTTTTGGGTTCGTCTATCATAGTTTTTTTTAATTTTAATTTTAATTTTTTTTTGTTTTTTCCCGGGGAAACCTACCCCTCGAAGTGGGGGTTGCTTCCATGGAAACTGCATAATGAATTCCATCTGCTTCATTTTATTGTTAGAACTCCTCATCTCCTTTCTCTTTGCACTTAAGTGCACTCTTGACGTGGTTGGGCCAAAAGCTTCTTGGCATTCGGCAGATATCATAGCATTCTCTTTCACAGCAAAGAATTAACTCATGGTCATCTATTGCAAATTGCCCGTTCATCAGTCCCAAATTACCTTCATCCTAGTTTTGTCTATTTCAACTTCAAAAAAACATCACTATTTGCATGGTTCGTGGCTAATGATTGAACTGCCGCACTGATTTCTTGTTCACGGTACCCTTTTCAAAGAATGCTAACTTGTGAAGCAGTTACCAAAGAATGCTAATTCGGGGGTCAACCTTTTTTGGAAGAATCACTGACAAAATCATGCAAAAAACAAAAACTAGAAGATAAAGATTAGAGTTAATCTAATTTGATTATTTTTTTTTTTTGGTAACTCCAATTTTATTAGTTATTTGAGACCTAACTTAAATATTCAAATTTGATCAACACATCGAGTAGTAAAAGTAAATTCCGTTAACTGTTAACCTACATTGCTCACTCCACCTTGGGGTTGCAAACCCCAGCCCCAGGGCTTAGACCTTCAAATTACCAGGTAAAAAAAATAAAAAATAGAAAAGGTGACTACAGTCGGACACCCAGGGGAAGAGGTGACTACAGTCGAACACCCTCAGTTAGAGACCATGCAAAAAATAATAATAATAATAGAGAAGGTTAACCGTAGATATTTTCTGCATGAAAGCTTTACGGATTACATCTTTTGAATAGCAAAAAAGGAAAGTTTTACAGATTTCAACTACACATAGCATAGCATATATTCAACATTTTACGTTTCCAAACAATTTATAGATCAACAATCTGATACTATATTACAATCTTGGGTTCCGCTGATATCATTTTTTTTTTTGGTTTGGCGAAACCTAGCCCTCGTAGCAAGCCTTGTTGCCGTTGGAACTGCATAATGAATTCCATCTGCCTCCTTTTATTGTTAGTGCAGTGAGATTTGTTGGGTGTTAGATATTTAGTTGGATTTTTGGTCTATGACAAGGTGAATTTTCAGTGATACACCGACTGGTGAATGAGGCCAAAGGAAGACAAGATCAGGAATTGTTAAAGAGAGAGAGGAGAACACAAGAGAGACTCTAAAAGGGAGGGATTTCTTTTCTCTGTTTTGTTTTTTTTTTTTCCCTTCATATCTTGGAATACAAATGGTACTGCCTTATACAAGGCTACACCTTATCTAACAATAAAGGCCCAATACATGAGAGCCATTATACAACACATGGTGCACCATACATATCACAGGTTATCTAGATGCCACATTATTTTCCTTAGACAGACATATCTCTGCCATTCACCGGCAGATTATTCAAGACAAAATTTTATACAGTACAAATTATTTATTCTAATAAGATTAGGATCTTTGAATGGTAGTTGAACTCCTGACCTCCTTTTTCGTTACACTTAAGTGCACTCTTGATGCGGTTGGGCCAAAGGCCTCTTTGGCGTTAACTCATGATCATGTATACTGCAACTTGCCCGTTCATCAGTCCCAAATTACCTTCATCTTATTTTTGTCTACTTCAACTTTGACAAAAACAACATTACTGTTTGCATGGTTCGTGGTGGCTAATGATTGAACTGCCGCACAGATTTCTTGTTCACCCTTCTTCATCTGTCATTTATTTGGATGACCAATATTACGTCAAACCGAAATATACCATCCAACCAATAACACCATTAGTTTCTGAAACATCCCACATTGGGAAACCATGAAACAAGTCAAGTGGTATATAATGAAGTACGAGCATGTAACTCGAGATTAACATTTTGAACCACGTGGTTAGGCTAAATTAAGGTTAGCAGGTGAGTTACGTCGTTACAGGTGGTATTAGAGCTTACATCCATAGAAAGTGTGGGACGGGTACTGCGAGAAGACAAGGGCCCGACTTGATGTGCTTAAGCAGGTACGTGTCTCACATCACTTGGTGGGTGAAAGTTCTTGGACCATGGAGCGCAGCGAGGACATCCTCGTTGCGATCTTAAGTTGGGGGGATTGAAATATAGTATAACGAAGTGTGAGCAACTACTGTGTAACTCGATATTAACCTTTTGATCCACGTGATTAGGCTAATGATTAGCAGGTCAGCTGGCGTAGGTCGTTACAGTTTCTTTTCTTTTTTTCTTGTCATTTGGATCATGTGATTGTTGGCATGATTGTGCTTGCTTTGTATTGCAGGTTGCATTTCCTAGATTGGAAAATTTGGAACTAGAAGGGTGTGAGAGTTTGACATATACATTTCATCCTTACATGGGAGTTCTTGTGAATCTCCGGGAAATAATCATTAAACATTGCTCGGAGATGAGAGCAGTAATTAGCAAGGAAATTGACAAGGAAGAAGAAGTAGAAGACAGACAACAAAGAAAGACAGAAACAACAATGTTCCCGAATTTGAGTAAATTGGAACTTCATCATCTCCAAAAATTGAAGTTGTTTTGCCACTATACTCGTCCTTTGGAATTTCCACTACTAAGGCAGATGGCCGTATGTTATTGCCCTAGCATGGATTCATTCTCTTTGGGACATGTGCGGGCTCTGGATCTCTCCTTGAAAGGTGTATCCCACAAAATGGGTAAGATGGTGAAAGATGGTGATGACACGACGGTGAAGGCACAGAAAAATCAAGAGGGTGTGGAACCAAAAAATGGGGGAAAGAAAATATCTAGAACGATCTCCATAGAAGAGGTGTAACTTGGCCGGGCAATACACACTTTTCTCGAATCACCTGTAGGTTGCAACTTTTACTCTTCCAACACTTTTTTTAGCTCCACATGCAGTCTATCTTTTGCTTTACTGTATTTTGCCTTTCAGTTTTCTCAGCTTGACCACCTTGCCTTCTAACTCCTCATAAATAAAATTCAGTGTAGCTGCAACAAAAATGTGTATTACTATTTTTGGTAAGTGTTGTTGGAGTTTATTCCACATCGGTTAATTATCTCCTCCAAAACTAGTATATGAGCCTGGACGGTCTCTCCACTCATTGTCAATTGGTTTGGAGTTGGATGTTTTAATATGGTATCAGAGCTAGCCAGCTAGGCTTTCGGAGAATTTGTACCCCCCTTGTTTGTGCCATAAGTACACCATTGTTTGTTGTGATCCAGATGTTATGGATCGTTTGTTTACCTCGCCACGTGCAAGTTGGGGGCTGTACGTGCGGGAGAGTGTTGGAGTTTATTTCACATCGGTTAATTATCTCCTCCAAAACTAGTATATGAGCATAGGCGGTCTCTCCACTCCTTGCCAATTGGTTTGGAGTTGGATGCATTAACAAGTGTCAAAAACTATTGCGCCTGATTTAGAATCCTGTAAGGCTGTAACACAGTATTTATCCATCCGTTGTCGTAAAATAGGTGAGCAGTTCCTGTTTAGGTGTTTAGAATTTAGCCCCATGCAGAAATTATAAAATTACTTGGTGCATATCAGGACTGAGGCTGCTGTTAGTGACTATACGAATGATGCAAGAAAGCTGATTCTGATTAGGTGTTGGCATTTCCTAACTGCGTAGAATCTTTTTCAACCACCACTCAAAAAAAGTGGTACCTTTTCTATTGACATTGGAGAGTGAACACCTTATATGTTTTATGTATGTGTTGTGCAGTGGATACATTCACATTCGTATGTATTTTAAATCAAGTTGTACTCTATGTTTCCAGAAGTTTATCAAAAAAATAAGAATGGTTCTGGTTTGGGCTGCAACAGCCTCAACGAAAGACAACTTCAATCTGTCGGCTGAATAAAGTCAGACTTTTCATTTTTGTGAATATATGTGATGTAATTGAATAATTTTTCAGACTTTCTGGGATTGTGGGACATTTTTCAATTTATCACTTTGCTCCTTGAGGTTTCGATTACCAATCTTACATTCTTAGGCCGCCCTTAAAAGGAGTAGCCCATATTTCAAACTTCCATCATCTTGTTTGTTTTCCTGAGCTGTTCAATGTCAGTTTATGAATCGGAGTATAATCATGGCAGTTTTTCTGTACTTCTTATTCCAACTTTTCTGATTTATCTTAATTACAAGAATCCTTTACGGTTTGGACTTTGGAATCCAAGCGGAAGCTAGAGATTGTTGGGATTATCTCGATCACACTCGCAACGGAAGAGTAACGAAATTAAACCCGCACAAAAAGACACATTAAGATATCTTAGCAAATAGCTAATGATCAGCACAAATTTTATGTACAAGTATACTGCTCAGAATTTGAGACAGTGCGTCAACCTCTGTGATCATTAAGGACACTTGACACATGTCAATCAATGGAGAGAGTTGCGACCATGGTTTCGGAGAATGTAATGTTACTTGAATGTGTGACCTTGATTAGAAAGGGAACTATGAAGGATCGGGGTTGAGGATTTGCAACAAACGGTGGCCACTGACTCCCTTAGTATAAAACGACAGAGACTAATCATGGTTGCATGTCTTGGAGGGCTAAGTATACATTGTTGGGCTCATTTCCTATCCCCTTAGGCTTTTGGGATTGGATGCTTTAACGTGGTATGAGTTTTGATTTCTGTGTAACAGCTTGATATCCATTATTGGGCCTATTTCGTAACTAACACCTCGCCCTTGTGGGCAATTAATGCCCTAATTAACAGCATGTTCAGCATACCTACTTTTTAGTTTTTGCTCCCTGGGGGGATCCTGAGATCAAACTTTAGGAAAATGCAAGGATTCAAACTTTTTGATACCTATCTTCCGGGATTTGAATGTCGGTTTGGAATCCCGTAGTTTGTGTCGTTTACGATATAAATATCATGGATTGTATTTCGGTCAAGGAGCAAAAAGAAACATAAAGAGGTAATTCTCTTGCTTTCGATTAGGAAAAAAATGGTTACTTTCTTGCTTGGAGAAGGTAGCTGGAACCCATGAACTACTTAATTAGACCAGGTCCTTCAGGATCCTCATAATTATGAATATTTCGATCGTGTTTATGTGGTCATAATTCTGCATAATGAATTTTGCTTGAGGACTTTTCTTGTCTATCCCTTCGTTTGAGGTGGTGATAGAATCTAGATTCTATATTCTGATTGTAGATTGTAGATTTGATTCTCTTTATTGGAATTCTCGGTTGTATGGAAATAATCAAAATGCATTAAAATTTGCCTTTTGCCCATTCCAATTTTTTTTGGATTTCAAGTGCTTGGCAGCAATGCTTTTGGATTTGGAGTCGAATCTGTGAGAGAATATTTTACAGTTGAGTTTCGAATTGGTTGATTGATCATCTCTCCAGATGTCGATATGTGTGAAAAATAGTAGGTGTGACGATCTGTTTCACTTGCCTTTTGCCCATGTCAATAGGTTTGAAAATTGGATAATTGATCGATTTGGGGTTGATCATCTCTACATTTTCCCCAGTTTCTTTATCCCCTTCATTACTAAAAAAAAAGAGAGAGAGAGAGAAGGTTATCTATTCACTTATGAGAGTGAGGAACTTTTATATTGGCCATGGTTCGCACTGAACATAGGTTCAATCATACATATGATGTGATAATTGTTTATCTGCCAATGGTAATAGTTGAATTTTGTGAAACAGTTCAACTACGTGAATATTGGGGGTGATGGCATCAATGAGACTCTGCATTACTTCCCTCTCCCCCCTGATAGACTCTCTCTTTTTTTTTTTGATAAGTCTGACAGACTTTCTTTCCTTCTTTATAGTTTTCGGCAAGGGAATTTTGTGAACAAGATTGCTTGCTTTCAGACGGCGAAGATGGAACCTGAACCTGCTATTTGCTCGTTTTCAACTTCTTCAGTGGATATATCTTTTCACTCTTGAAGGTTGCCCGTTTCGGGGAATGGTTTACATTGCCAGAGTCATGCTTCGTATGGGGTGGAGGATACAGCAGCAAGCAGCCAAATAACAAGGGAAACTTAATAGGCTTAGTATATGATTTTGAGGACAAGAAATCAAGAACGATCTATATTTAACCAAGCTTTTATCTTCTCTTTGCTGAAGCTTTTGAGGCAATGGAAATTCATGTCTGATCAGCTTACATGTTTTGTTTACATTGATTAGCAGTTGAAAATTGTGAGTGCTTTTTGGTAGTTCGGTGTGAGAATGAGATCTAGAATTAACTCATGTCCATGAGCGTTCGACAATGCCCAACATGTTTGTTGAGGAAAAATGTTGAAATTTTGAACTGTTGAAGCTTTTCTAGCAAAAAGTTCAGAACCCTGTTTTTTAGGCACGGGTGCCCGTTGATGGACCTTATTTGAATTGGATCAGGTTGATGTGAACCCGACTGGGATATATCTTTTCTCTTCGGCAAACAGCTGAAATATTTTAGGTATGTTATTATTCGAAATGGCGATGGGGAGGTTTTTATGAGAAGTTAAACAGAAGCAGCAAGTAACGAGTTTCTGCATGGATTTAATTAGAAATGAACTGCCAATTTAAGAATGGAACTAGGCGTCCGTTGCAGCAATTTTTATAGGCGAAATTAGACTTCCAACAAGAGAGATCATGATCCCAGCGATTTCACTTGGAGACCCATCAGAGTACGCATTGAAAGGTACCCACTAGGTCTATGAACCCCCCCCTGTTGGTATCATAGCTAATCCGTCTCCCAGCTCTAACTCTGGTGGCTCTCGGTCTACTTTTCGCGAGTGAAAATATTTGCTGTGAAAACCATAAGCAAGCAAATCACAGTTCATTCAGAACCCTATAGGCCGAACTATCCTAAGGATTCTACTTCCTAATGGCCAAAACTCACTCTCTTTGATATCCAAGATTAGCCTACTTCGTCCCACAGTATCCAGATAATAAAGTGGGTGAGCTTCCTCCTTACATAGACGAGAGTGTCACCCAGATTCAATAGAACCATTCTACTACATCCAGATTTTAAGTTCATTATGCATCTCACTGAACGGACTGCGCCAACCCTGGAATTTTTCAGACCCAATATCAAAGGTACCAATGGTGTTCATAAACCAAAACAAAGTCCCGCCACAATCTACGCATTCAGGAGACCTGGGATAAAAGGGAACATGAGGAATGTCTCTCCAAGACACCGAGCGAAGTGTGTATATGGCACTCTGGAGAAAAAGACGAGTGTTTGGCAATACTGATCCAAGGAGAACAATTTTGTGTTCCTTGGTGGTGGAAGAATTCCCAAATCCCCACCGTTTATCAGAAAATCTTCATCAAAATAAGGAGCCACAAGCACTATTATTGATTTCCTCTCTGGTAATTGGATTGCATATGTTAAAACAGTCCTCATTTTCATTAAAAAACTGCCATTAAGCCACCAGATGTCTTTGGATCATCCGCCAAAAGTAATCAGGAAGAAATTCTCATCGCTTCAATGCCACCCGATACTCTTTCAACAAAATAGAAGTCACGATTCGAATCATCGAACCTATAAACACGGCCAGAATTTTCAACTGCACTGCCAAAATGCATTTCAACAAAATATAGGGTCACTTCGTCCGACAGACTTAAAGAGGGCTGAGAAAGACAGCGGCTAGGATTTTCCATGGGAGATCATGAATGTGAAGTTCTTGATGATGTTTCCCTAGTGCTACTTCACAATGTACCAATGCCATTTCCTTTGCTCACTATCTGTTTTACATCGAGCAATACGTCAAGTAACTCACAAGATAGCAGTAAAAGCAAGACGTAACCATGGATCAACTCACCAAGTTCCCATTGAAATAAAATCCCACAAGGAAAAGCACTTGCCATTCGTTGGTTGTTTGGGGCATCCCGAAAACGGCCGGGTCACAACATGGCTTCCAAATGGAGTTCCGAGTTAGTGACCTTATTTATCAAATCCTTTAATTTGGTGTCCGATGCCAATGGAGTTTAAGCCCAATTCATTGCACATGTAATGTGGTAGCAATTGCCATTAGATAGACTTCAATCCGCTATTAGTTGTAATCGAATGTATATCGGCTAAATTGAGGAATCTACACATCTAAATTGAGGAATATGATCGCATCCTCAATTCAATGGAGGCCGATGAATTTCCCATTTTAAAAGGATCTTCTTCTTCTTCTTCCCCTGTTTTTGTATAGCAACTTTTTTGCTCTATAAATGTATTTCTCTTCCTCTTAACATTTTTCAGTGTCTCTTCTACAGTCTTCCACATGGGTCAGTCTTTCCTATCTTTTCAAACAAACACACGTGCGTAGACCCCGACAATGAGAAGTTATACGTCTGGGTACGTACAATTTGTGTTTACGAGGAACTATGGTTTGTGACTCGTTCTTTTTTTTTTTTTTATCGGGACGATAAGAACAAGTATACTTTTTATCGGGATGATAAGAACAAGTATACAACACCGAAACTAAGACCATATCGGCAGTAAAGATAACAGAAAAGCTACCTACCACCAAAAGGCAAGCATCCCCACAGACCCATCAAACCTCCTTTGGATTTCTGACATCAAAATCGCTAAGTAACGAGTACCACATATAATACGTTCCCATACTCTCTAGATTTTTTTTATTTTGTTTCCTATTTAGACTTATCGTTATTCACCTTTCGTAGTTATGCATAATTTAGTATTTTGTTTAGGTTTCTTAGTACATAAAAAGGCATGCCACGATTGGATGTGTATTACACACTAATGACAACTAGGTTATTACCGTTATTTATCATTTTCCTTTCTCAACAAGAATGAGCCCAACCGCACCTTGCCATCTTTGTCTCCATTTTTGGTCTTTGGGTGGTCTATGATTGTCGGGGGTTGTAGGTGTCAATATAGTTGGGATGTGCTCTCCCCGTTCATGACTGTCAACACAATTAGTTAGGATGTTAAATTTGACGATTTCTCCCAACCCCTCCTCTGTTCTTGCAGTGGCCCTTCCATGAAACTTCTCATTCAACGTGGCAAGCCAAGCGCCAAAAAAACAAGGCTCAACTCCCCATGCATCCAAGTACTGCTACTAGCCTACCATTCTTGAATAGAGTGTAATGATTCAGGAATGGTCAAAAAAACAAGGCTCCGTAATGATCTCCTCCTCGTAGATTTGGCCTTTGCAGAGCCGAAGAAGTACATGGACCACATGAATGTGAAAATCATCCAGGCCCATGAGAAATTTCTGGAGCTACAAACATTTGGCAGTAGTCAGATAGACTTTGACAAACTCCGAAAGGCCGTCGCGAAGCTGAAGTTGCAGATCCCTTCGCAGGTGAATATCCGTCCTGCCAAATCCAACCCATATCATAACCGGTGGCCTAATATAAACGAGGCGGAGGATGAAATGACGCACTTCTTCTACAGGGAGCCAGTGGTTGCCCACGGTGGTGATTTTGATGGCGTATTGAAAGCTTTCAATGACCTCCCCTTGGCATTGCGTTATTGTTTGTTATGCTTCTTCAAGTTCCCACCAGTTGCAACTGTAAAGAGAACAATGATGATTTACCTATGGATAGGGCAGGGATATATTTACATGCATCTACGGGCTGGGTAGTGGTAGAATAGAGTGTAAAGAAGAACGTAGCCAAGAAGAGGAAGCTGGCAATAAGATCTTTGATGAGTTTATTGCAAAGGGTCTCATCGAGCCTATCTCCCGAAATTGCTCCTTGGTGCCAGACAGTTGCAGGATGAGCCTTTCAGTTCGTTCTTCTTTATACAAAGAAGCTGAAGATAAAGGATTCACTTCAAATGTTACCCTTGATCTGGTTTATGGTCGTTTATATGGGTCATGTCTCGTCAATATTGGTGAGGCCATTATCAATTGCGAGCCTAAAATATTTGAGAAGATGATTTATACCGAAAGTCTCTATCTCGGAAGATGGCAGAGCTCAACTACGCACCACATTGAAATAGCAGACGCCAAAATTCTCCATGGACTGAAGAATCTGAAGAGCTTAAATTTTCTTAGCCTTCGCAGAATTTCTATGATTACAGAGCTTTCCATTGTCATTTTAGGGCTCAAGTTTTTGAAGATCTTAGATCTCCGAACTTGTCATAATCTTGAGGCAATTCCTAACAATATCGGTTTGCTCTGGCATTTGACACACTTGGACATGTTCGAGTGTTACTTTTTGGAACATATGCCCGAGAGTCTTGCTCAACTATCAAACCTCCAAGTCCTTAAGGTGACAACAGCAGACACAGGTGAGAAGAAGCAAGCATGGAACTACTCAGATGAGGCCCTCTAATACTTCCTCCCGGATTGCAAAAACTAGACCTTCAGTGTTTCCCTGTAGTGGGTCTAATCAATTGGTTGACGCCCGCCAGAATAAAGGGACTAAAGTAACTTTACATTAGAGGAGGGCAACAATGTGATCTAGGCCAATCAAGGAAACACCAAGGGGAGCACTGGAACATGGAGGTATTGCGTTTGAAGTACTTGAGCGAATTAGAGATAGATTGGAGCGAATTGAGGATATTATTTCCCAAACTAATATACCTGCACCAAGTAGAATGCCCCAAGCTTACTAACTTTCCGTGTGATGAGAGTGGTGTGTGGATGGACAAGAATGCCATATATATTTAGGAGCAGCTGCAGAAATACTCCAGAACCTATGGCATCGGCTCAAGTTCTATGGTGGAATCCGGTCCAACCTAAGATCAGGATGATTGAAAAATCTGTCCAGTAGATGAGAAATAGCTTTTAGTTAGATAAAGAAGCCATGGGTGGTTGGATGAACAAGGAGGCCATTGATACTCACATGCAGCTGCAGGAATACCTCAGAACCAGAGGCATCATCAGCTCAAGT
>CM033791.1:3423307-3548307 GCA_019656835.1 Rhododendron ovatum
TCTATGTCAGGCTCTGAACCAACCTTAGATCAGGATGATTGTAACATATGTCCAGTAGATGATCACAAACAAGTTTAGTTTGTTGGCTTTAGTGCGAGTTTAAGTACTTAGCTAAGAGATAGGATCGGTTGTACTTGTTGGAATCTTGGCCTAACTTACTCCTAGTGGAGCCTCCCCAAGCAAGGGAGATTCTCCCACGGCTTCTTTATCTTGTTCTTCTTCCTCTCGGTAACTTGGATTATTTCACGAATAAACAATTGATAACTAGATATCGGGCATGAGGAGCATATTACACTGAGGTTGCTTAATGGAAGGATATTCAAGACTCTGGTTATTTTGGTGGAGCAGAAGAACGTCAACCTTGCTGTCGAACGAGGCTGCTTGGACTTTCTATACTGGTAAGTTTATCGCATATTACTTACCAAAAAAAAGAGAAAAGTTTCTAATATTTTCCCTTCTTCATTCTTATGTTTATGCAATGTAATTGACGTCTTGGGTATGCATCTCTGATAAAGTCAGTGTGTTTTAGTAAATTCACCCTAATAAAAAAAAATGGGGAGTGACATTAAATAGGAGAGTGGCAAAATCAATTGCTTTTTAATTTACGCATCTTCCTTTTTTTTAACTATTTCCCATTGCCTCAAAAAACAAAACACGTGGTATCTGCTACTTGTAGATTAAATAAATAAATAAAAGACGCTATGGAAAATGTGTAGATTAAATGCGGGGAGAGTAGGTGGCAGGATTGTAGGAGAGTGATTTTTGCACCCATCAAATTATTACCTGCACTTCTAAGGGGAGTGAAAAAATCAACTCCATTGAGTGTATATCCACCAAGACCAGTAATATAAGTTTTCATCAAAAAAGACCAGTAAGAGTAATTTGATCCATTCAACTTTATTGGAATAGGTCAATTCAAATCAGTACTCATACCTTGAAAAAATATTCAGCACAAAGGAAAACCCACATAAACCACACTGACAGTAGTTCTACACAACCTCAACCAGTAGTTCCAACCAACAACAAAATACAGGTCGGAGAATAGATACGAGGTAAGAGTAATGGAAGAATCTACCTTCAAAAGCGAAACGAGAGACTGAATGCTGTTCAAAACGGCCAAAAGGTTATGAGAAATAGAGGATTTTGCACCAGCAAGAAGAGGAAATCGCACCTATGTAGGGGTTATAGCAGCTCCCGAACGTTTTACTTCTCAGTGATGAGATTCAAACCTTCCAATCTTGAGAGAGGAGCTCTGATACCATGTGAAAATAAACCAAACATATCCGAAAGGATCATACATTTTTGGAGGAGAAGAGGGTTTGCTCTGAACCCTTCGAACAATCTCAAATCAGTACGTACAAAATGAATGACCTGATGTCTATACAAGCAAGGAATAAAAGGACTAGACTACTCTTGCAACAAAAGAAAATTTACAAGACAATAGAAAAGGAAAATAGACAAAAACAGCCTTATGTTTTCTCTCAGCAATAAACTCCTGGCTGCCACAGTTTCTGTTATCTGCCCCATGAGTTCACGGCTCTCAAAATCTATTCCCTCATCCGGAAAAACAATCTCTCTTCCCTCAAAATCGTGTGTCCCTAAATTATCTTTGTCTTCATGGGAAACCTGGATTGTGTCATTTCTCACACAGAAAACCTCGGTCGACTCACCCTCATTGCTCTTTGAACCCTTGTATTTAGAAACAAGTGTTTCATACTTCTTCTGCAAATTTTCGTAATCTTTACATTTTCTTTCATACAAATGCTTATAGCCAACTTCAGGATATTCAGGGAGAAGCATCTTCTTTTTCAACTCAAGAAAAATTCGCCGGCGCATTTGACGCACTTGGTTCTACACATCAAAGCATAATTCATGAATTAGGGGAACCATATTTTTTGAAAGGGGAATTTGTAGTGTGTTGAATATCTGTACCTTATCAAATGAAGGTATTTTATCACTAACTGCCAGAGATACCATAAATGCAATCATGTAAACTGCACAGTCATGACTGCATGACATAATTTCATTAGATAAATAAAGTGAAAATAAACCATTAAAGCATGTAGTTATACTACAGATTTTGTCATTCAATTTGAGTATGGGTCTAAGCCTGGAACAAAGGGTTATTTTTTTTCCTGTTATTATTTTGCTGGTGAACCAGTTGATGTGCCACTACAATGTCTAATCCTGCATATAAGAGCCTTTATGGAAAGATAACCTTTCCGGAGGTTTCAGTACCTATTTTCTTGTTTTGGAATATTGTCTGGAAATTTGACTTCCCCCTCATTCAAAGCATTTTGTTCATTTTGTTTATTTACCAACATGGCCTGCATGTTAGTTAAAATCAGTTACTCCATAATATATTAAGAAAGGGAATGTGCAAATAGAGGGATCGGAAGTTGTAAATAGTTACAAGTGTTTTAGCATGGTGCCTATGCCTTTCAAGATTCATTGAGTCCAGCCAAACAGAACATCTTTCCCTAAAATCGTGTACCAACAACATCCAATGGTTGTCTTGGAGAACCGGAAAGAATATCTGCAAGAGGAACTCCGATATATTTATTTCCATGTTTCTAGCGTCTTTCAATCAACCTTGATTTTGAATTGTTGCTCTTTTACCTTCTTATGGTTTGGTTTTATATCATAAAGCCTTTCATTGACACCAGACAAGATATTTCCCTGAACAATGCCACCATTGCAATTAGGAAACAATTAAAATTACACACACGATGCAACCTTAAACGACAAAATTTGTTTAATAAAATTTACTTACAACTTCAAGGGTAGAGAAGAAGTGACATCTAGGCATGTAGTCTCTCAGGATGTCGATGTAATCATCCACAAGCTACAGGTTCAGTGATAAAGTTAGTAAGTACAAAAGCTGGGCATTTGATGTTACCTATAAATTGTGGCCATATGTAGCCATAGAAACCCACACACACAAACACAAATGTTTAAAGTTCCTTACAAAATTTGAAACGTCTTGTCCCTCCCTCAATTCTCCCCTGTACACATGTTCTATACTGCAGAGACAAGAATCAGACCATATTTGTTAACAGTTGTAAAAGATACAAGGGACATTGTATGTCAGTCTCACGGGCAACTTTAGTCGACATCTAATAGAGTAAACTCATCAAATTTCGCTCTGATAACTAAAAGAACTCATTATATTTACCCAGAGTCAATTTCCTCATTCTCCTCAACAGTTGGAGTATAGAACAAATGTTTCTGCAACCAATCCTGCATTAGAAAATAACAATTTAATGCATAGAAAGTTCCTAACCCCACAGGAATTTTTTTTTTTTTTTTGGAGAGTTGGCCATTAAGGCACAAACTAGGAAGCACCGACAGCCTGACACACCTCGGGGTCCCGGTAACCGTGTCGGACACGCCAGGGTCAAGCTCGGATACGTATCAGATACACCATTTGGCGTGTCCCACTATGTTTTTATAGGTTTGCAAAAGTTAAAGGGCTTTTAAGTGCAAACACATTAGAAGATAAATTGTAACCCAATACCTTTGATCCCTTTATTGAAACAACGATATGGGATTCTGCTGGGGGGTCCACAACTGTATCACCAGCTGGAAAAGACTCTTGAATTTTTTCAATTTCCACACTGGACAAAGAAATCTTCTTGGGAATCCAGATCAAAGGAATGGTACTACTAGTTTTCATGTCAAGGTGTTGCATAGCCCATATCTGCATATATTTATGTAAATGGGTCTTCATGAAACTCTACATACCCTTTAAACTTTTGGTAGTAATAGATAAGCTTGTTGAACATAATCGTACTCATACCTGTAAAATGGTTGTGCAGCCATTGACGTAAAACTCTTCTTGTTTTCCTCCAAATTTTTTGCTATACTTCTCCAGTTTTTGGGCAGCAGCCGTGATGCTTTGAACTAGGAAGTCATATATGGCTTTGCCCCAACGGTAGTTCTTCACTTTTTTCAAATCTTCAAAAAACCAAAAAGGTGAGAACCAACGCTTCCTTTTTTAGACGCAATGGGGAAAAGATATGAGGCAAATAGACAAGCTATATACATCCTTGTATATTGTTTATCATCTGTAACTTCATCGGCAAGAAGTTTTTCACTTAGATCTGAAGCGCAAAGAAACGAACCATGGAAGAGTGTATTGATACCAGAATTCCCATGATTAATTAACTTGTTCTTATCATCATATAGTGTGATATCATCACCCTTCGATGGAAAGTTCAAAATCCTTTCAACCTGATCAAGTTCGAACTTTACCACTTTCCCGGTGGTCGTCTTAAACCCACACTGTGTTTGATCCCACGCAAACACCAAGGATCTAAGAAGTTTATCACTTATTCTCACCTTATACAAATTAAGAAAAGGGCCAAAGATTGTTTTCTCTATCTTTTTTTTCCGATTGTCTTTATCTTTCATCAGCTTATTATTAACTGCAAGAATAACTCCCCATTGGATGCAACTTCGAAATCGAACCCTATCTGTTTTATTCTCTTCACTCTTATTCTCCCCCTTTGGTCTACCCCTGTCCCTAGGAATAGTCTCCTGTTGTTGTTGCTCTTCAGCTTCTTCACTCATCTTAACTTTCTTCAATTCAGTCTCTGCCTCTTCAATCTCTCCACTTTCAATCTTCCCTGCGACTTTTCGTGGTCTACCCCTTTTCCTAGGAATTTGTTGTTGTTGTTGCTGTGGAGGTTCTTCAACCCCAACTGATAACTCCTTCATTTTCTTTGGCATCTTCCTCTTTCCTATCAATTCATCAAATGACAAATACCCAGATTACCATAAAACTGGAAAAAAGGCTGCTATTAACCAATCAAATAAATAGATACGGTTGTTATTTTGGTACATGCAGTTGGAAATCACTGATGTTCAAGGAAAATAAAAAAGTGCACTGGAAAACCAAAAAACAAAATAATTAACTGTTAAAAGTGCGCTGGAAAATAAAAAAACACTACGGAATGAATCAATAAACATCACAGCATGTCATGAAAAAACCTGTGCTAGCGATAGACTCAGATCTTCCTCAAAAGCAGATTGAGTTGGTGATGAATAACCTCCCTGCAAAACCAGTACATTGTGATCCATCGGAATGCTGCCCAGAAAAGAAAAAAAAAAAACTTGCTTATTTTCTAAAGAAGCTTGACATCAAGGGGAGTTGTGCAAGTTGAGTTTTATCAACATGTTGTTTGGTTTCTAATGTCTCTTGCCCATAAATTTCATTTCATCCCCAACAGTAACTTAGCGATCAATGTGCAAAACAAAAAACAAAAAAACAACTTATTTTCTAAAGAAGCTTGAAAAAAAAAACTCCATCCCCGAAAATAAGCTTGCCCAAACAACAGTTCATCCCCACACTTAACATCCCCAAAATATCACTCCATTTTAACAATAAGTAGTCATCTCCAGATGTTCACTCCATCCCCAAAAGCTAACTTAACATCCTCAACACATAATTCAATCCCCAATTATGAGCTTGCATCATAACGATTCAGGTTCCAAAAACCGAGTGCATACTATGGCTGTTCCAAAAAGTTCACTCAAAAAATTTATCAAACACCAAAATTCGAACTCAAGAACAACCAATTTGAATGCACCCTAGAAATCCCATTCTCAGCAAAACCAAAAAGACAATCTAATTAACAGTTCATTTGGTCGATTCTGGCCCTAACTTTTTCACTATGAATTTTCTCAATCCGAATCCCCAGAATGCACTATGTTCGACTATTGAAATTAGAGGTGTCAAATGGACAGGTTGCGCCAGGTTGATGTTGGCATGGGTTAGAATCAGTCACATAATCCTTCAAAATGGCATCCGTTTGAGAGAGAGAGAGAGAGAGAGAGATAAATGGGGTGTTTTGAGTAATCGCGATGATGGCTCGAACGATCGTCTCCAGATATTTCAGTCCATCCCCAAAACCTAACTTAACATCCTCAAAACTTGACTTGAACCCCAAGAATGAGCTTGCATCCCCAGCAATAACGCTTCTGGGGATGGCCTGAAAGACAAAATAATTAACAGTTCGAAGTGCGCTGGAAAATAAAAAACGCTATGGAATGAAGCAATAAACTTCAAAGCATGTCATGAACAAACCTGTGCTAGCGATAGACCATATTCAGGATACTAATTACCTTTCAAAATTCCTATCAGCAGAGACAGCCAACCCGACCCTTACAACAATCCTACGTGGAAAGTTATAAGGGTCCCACTCTCCCAGCAGCTTCCCAAACAATATTAGAAAACCCCCAAATTTCAAAAATTTTGAAGTTTTTTGAATATGTAAAACTCTTTGTCTCTCAAAATATGATGTCCTCTCTTCTCTTTCTCGAGCATCCACCCAAAGCTCCCCCACTACCAACGACACATGCACACCACACCACCACGATCTCCTCTCTTTTTTCTCCTCCATCTCACCCACTCTCCTCTCGTCGCACCACCACCGACGGGCAACCCCAAACCCGCCCCTACCACCACCAGCACACCACCACCATCTCTTCTCTCACACAGGTGTCTCTCTCTCACTTCCCTCTCCACTAATCTACATTTGATTCTTTTACTAATGTACACACATGAAAAAATTAGGATTTTTTTCTTCCAGATTTCATAAAATTAGGGTTCTCGATTCTGATGGTATTGGCTGTAGTCTTGTAGATGTTATCGTCTCTTTTGGCTGTCATTCTGTTGATTGAATAACGAGTTAAACCACATCAACTCCCCCCCCCCCCCCCCCCCCCCCCCCCCCGCTCTCTCTCACAAGAACACGGCAAGATTTCCAAATAACCTTTACAAATTAAGGTAAAGAAAAGGCACGGCTTCTCATATAGGGCCTCTTACCCACGGTGATTCCATTCCAGTTCTCAAAAGAGTACTAGTATTTAGACACAAAGGTTGAGGAATCAAAGTACATAACAGGACAAAACTCAAATTACGTCCCCATAGTTAGGGGATTTTAGGTTTTCTTACAAGTTACAATCAAATGTACATTAGGGTTTTCGATTCTGATGGGAGAGGGAAGTGAGAGACCCAAACCTGTGACAGAGAAACCGGTCGGAAAGTAGTCTGGATAGAGGAGTTGGTGGTGGGGCGTGGTCAGTGGTTTGGGACGAGTCGTGGTACGGTGGTGGTGATGGTGGGCCGGTCGATCGGTGGGGGCTCCGGTTATGGTGGGCCGGCGTAGTGGGAGCTCCGGTGGTGGTCGATCGGTGGTGGGCCGGCGTATGTGGGAGGGCGCTGGTGCTGGATCGTCGAGAGAGAGAGTACACTGAACAACTTTCACAAAATTTTTGAATTTTGGATTTCTTTCCTCTCTTTTTTTTTCTCGCCCGCGCGTTTTGTGAAGGGCTTATTTGTACGGATGGTCCCCAAAGTATGTTCAAAATGTCAATTTGGTCCCCAATATACAAATCACACCTATTGCATCCCCAATATTCACAATGCGTTTTTAAATGGTCCCTAAGACTAATTCTGTCTAGTTTCACCGTCAGGTGCAGGGGTATTTTTGAAATTTTCTAAAACAACCATCACCCCACATAACTTTCATCTTCAACCTCAAAACCCTAGCCTAACCAAACCTAGGCGTTTCCTCTATGTAAACATTAATCCTCCCTACCAATTTTTGTCGCTCGCTTTCTCCGCATATGCTTCGCACAAATCTCTACCTTAACTCCCGCCAGCACCTCGTCGTGGGCCTAACCATCCAATGGCACCCCATCTCCCACCTTGATGCCCAACCCCCAGCCATCACCCTCTAACTCTGCGTCGGCCGCCGCTGCCTCATCTTTCAGCTCCTTTCTTCTTCTACTCTTCCTCTCCTCGTCCCTCTTTTCTCTCTCTCACTACTAACCTCCTTTCCCCCCTTTCTCTCTCACCAGCCCATACCACCACCGCCACTTTTCACCTACAACCACAACAACTGTCGAACACCACACCCCTATTGTTAAACCACAGTCACCACCACCAACAACCACCCAACACCTCTACAAACTCCCTCACCACGACCAAACACCACCACTGAACACCACAATCCCTAATCGTAACCAGAAATCGCAATCAAATCCCTAACCCCAAATCTGCAAGATCCCCAAATTTGAACGCCCTACCACCCAAATTCAAAATGCAATCGTTGGAGTACCAAAACCCTTACCTCGAATTCGGCTGGAGTTTAACTCATATGTCACAAATGAAGGTACATACAAAACTCTCAACGGAAGCTAATGTCCTGAAAAAAAAAAAAAAAACTATATTTCCTTTTACAAAACCTCGTGTTTATTTTTTATTCAACTGTGAACAATTGCTTAGAGAAGCTCCAATTACTTCCAAATGTCCAAACTTCCAATTGTTCTTCTCTGAAATAGTATCACTCAATTTACAGCTTGGAATACTCTAAAATAGCACTAAAATTTCAGCCAAGAATCAACTGAGATTACATAAGCACGGTCATTGAAAGACATAAACAGAGAAGGAGTGACGGGGAAGATGGGTTGTAGCAGTCGAAGGTGACGGGGAAAATGGGGTATGGCGGTGGAGGTGGATAGCCGGCGGTGGTTGTTTATGTATGTGGATTAGTATGAGAAGGGGGTGTGAATATGATTCCCTCCGGCCTCCACCTCAAATCTATATGTTTTTATGAAATTTCGAAAATACCCCTACACTTAACGGTAAAAATCAGATGGAGTTAGTCTCAGGGACTATTTAAGAACGCATTGTGAATATTGGGGATGCAATAGACGCGATTTATATATTGGGGACCAAATTGACATTTTAAATATACTTTGGGGACCATCCGTACAAATAAGCCTTTTGTGAAGTTGAGAATAGAGGAGTGGGACCCAACAACTTTCCATGTAGGATCATTGTAAGGGTCGGAGGCGAAAATTCGCCTTTTGTGAAGTTGAGAATAGAGGAGTGGGACCCAACAACTTTCCATGTAGGATCATTGTAAGGGTCGGAGGCGAAAATTCTGGGGACACCTCGGACCCCGCTGCTAGTACCAGCGCTACAAACCGACACCGTTTGCCCCGAAAGTCCTTTTGCTCCTCTTATCTCGTACAGAGTTTCGGATGGGTCCTCGGGTGTGTGAGGCCATTTTTGGTGGGTTCACACAAATAATCAGACCCAGTCAACAATTTCCAATTAATTGTTCGAGTGATTCCGTAAGTAAGAAATCAGCTCAATTGAATAATTATTAGTAATTCATCAATTTTTTAAGTTTTCATTCAGAATTTAGGACCGTAAAATATCGTGCATTAGAGGAGGGCTACTATGTGATCTAAGCCAAATTACGAAACGTGTTGAGCAGCAGTGGAGCATGGAGATATTGCGTTTGAAGTACTTGAGCAAATTAAAGATAGATTGGAGCAAACTAAGGATATAAATTCCGAAGTTGATTTACTTGCACCAAGAAGAATGCCCAAGTTAACTAACTCCCCGTGTGATGAAAAGGGCATGTGGATGAACTTGGAGGTCATTGATTCTCACACGTTGTTGCGGAAATACCTCAAAACCAGCCGAATGGAGGCCCCGTGTGATGAGTGGTGCGTAGGTTGTCTTTGCCCAATAGATGCGAAACAGGTTAGCCCTCCGCAAGGGAACGCCCTTCCTGATTCCAGTCCCGATCTCCGCCCAGAAGAATTATCCGGTCCGAGATGATCTTAATTCAGTGGTTTTCGAACAACCACTCTTATTCAAATGTGGTATTTTATCGTTTTTGTGCATATGCTTTTCTTCTTTTTTGCATCCATTTTTTCCAAAGCCCAGCGTATATGTTGGAGTTTTTAGGTTGCTGTAATGTTTATAAGGTCACCGCGTGGCATGATGAAAATTCTAGGTGCAGGAAAAATCATGTCTGGTCATGCCGTAGTGCCAGTACACGTTATTTTAATGCTTCGGAATAGTATAGATTGTGTACACGAATAAATGCATTTTTTTTTTTAATCTCAGAGAATAACACTTGTTTGTATTGACCTCCTACAATACAAGTCCATTTGTTGTATGACCATTTGTGCTGTTTTCCTTTTGGGAGATTCAAGCCAAGGAAAGATTAGTGCAGGAAAAATCATGTCTGGCATTTATTGTAGGCATTTGCCTCTCTCTCTCTCTCTCTCTCTCTCTCTCTCTCTCTCTCTCTCTCTCTCTCTCTGTTGCACCTTGTTTGTTAGAACCCGGCTCTCTGTCTCTGAGTGTTGCACCTTGTTTGTTAGAACCCGGCTGTTTGTCCATAAACAGTCTCCAAAAGATTTGCTGGAAATCTTCATCAATAGGACAGACACAACCACTGTACAAGGTTGTTTTTTAACCAACGTACTGAAGTTGGCCGTTGGATTATAAAAGTTTACACAACCAAGTACGAGTGTGCGAAAACGCTCACGCACACGCACGCACAGAGAGAGAGAAGCAATTCCAAATCCACGACTAACTTGAAATCCAACTGGTCATAGAAAAACATTCGCTGTACTTGCAACAAGCTAACAAGCTAATTCGTGAAGTTACAATGGTGAACTGCATACCTAAAACGGAAAAGAACTATATTAGCTAGTCTAGGAGACTGAAGATTCACATTCTAGATTCAAAAAACCTGAGGGGCCTCATCTCTGCCCCTAACTTCTAGAACTAATTAACAAGAAAAAAGAACTCAGAGACCAAAAGTAAAGTAGGAAAAGGAAGATGACAAACTGTCCTCCATTTACAGAAACAACGATGTATTCTTGCTCTTCCTCTCTCTGACTTAGATTACTTTGCAAATAAACTATTGCTACGTATATGTAGAATGAGCGGTATTTCCTCCTGTTAAATTAACTCTATATAGCTAGTTGTTCCGCTCCAAAATGGCACAAGGACTGAGCGAGCGTGCCAGGACTTGTCGCGTCCAACGTAAAGGATTAAGTGTCCCTTTTTTCTGACTTCTTAACCGTGAGAGCGAAAGTGCTGCAAATCTAAGGGCTAGATTGCAGTGTTAGTTCGTGATTTTGCCTCTACGACCGAGGACTTAATAATTTCCTAACCGTGTAGGAAAAGAAGTAAGAACGTAGAATAACTTTATTATGTCGTAATAATAAAGTTGGGGGTACAAGAGAGACAAAATAACTTTATTATATCGTAATAATAAAGTTTGGGGTACAAAAGAGATAGAAACTCAAATTACTTGAAGAAGTAACCAAGTGAAGATGAGAAAAGTGAGATAATTGTTTCGCTGGAAAGCCTTTGGTTTTAAGCGTTAAGCTTGACTGGTGTGTGAACCATTTTTTCATCTTGTGAACTAATATTTATAGGCAAGGGTCTTCGGCTTTATGCATGAGATGGATTTCCCGTCCTTGCTTCTCGTGATGACAAGTGTCCCTTGTAACTTCCACTTCATGGGATTATGGGCAGTTGGAAAGATCATAGGTTAATATTTTATCCAGAGCCTGCCACATGTAAGTCCCACGAAGTCAAATGTTCCTTCCGTCTTTCTTGCTCGTGGGCAGTTAACAAGAATAACGGGCCATGCTGACTTCCTTGTTTCATGGGCATGAGGGGATCATAGGTTAAATGGCCAATTAATGCACAACTTTCATGGGTCCATCTTCCATTTGCATGGGCATTCATTAGAATGTTCCAAATGTATCTTTTCGACCACGGGCCTCTGTTTCTTACCTGGATAATTGAGCCCACAACATTTCAACTTATGACTGAAGCAATCAAAATTGACTGAGCCCAAATAGCATCAACTCGGCCTATTACTTTTGGTTCCATACATCTCTACTTTTTGGCCCAATTTAATTAAAAGATAATTAAATGGCCTTCCAGTGCTAGCTCAGGATTGAGTGCCAAAAACGGGTATAAACACTAGTATATATGGATATTGCTCAAGGGTAATTTCTTTTGTAGTGTTTTCTTTTTTAAGAAACAGTGCATCAGATGGTGGTAAGTATTGAAATGAGTTAGAGATGATGAATTGAAGATGTTAAAGTGGAATTCTTTTGCGCTATATAGCAATATTCAGAGAGATTGATTATGCACAAACAAACTCACTAATTTATTCAATCACACCATCACTCTGTTCATCAATCTAGCTCACACAACAGCCCTCTCTCTCACTCTCTCAATCTCAAGCTGAACTCACACAACATATGCAAACTCCATAAAGATTTATACTACTACAAGCCTAATTTTACAGTCACAAACTCACAGCCAACCCAACAAATCCTCACAACTTCAACCCAATGAAAATGACTTAGAATTACGATTTTAGTCTAGCGTGCAATTCCTGGTTAGAAAAATAAAGTACTACCAAGCATCATTTTTTAAGTTTACTTACATCAAATTGAAGTACTTCAAGAGCTCTTTAATATGGTGCAAAGAAATTTTAAAAATGATGCGCGGAAGTAATTTATCTTTCGATTTCAAAATTGCACATCTTTCAGTACAGGTCCAGCAATTTGGGACAAAGGGAGTAAAATAATATCATGTCATGGATAACTTTATGCTATAAGTTGCTATAAAACACATATGGCTCTATTTTATGAGCTCTCTTTGGGTCCCGGAAAACTCAGGATTCCCTACGACCATATAAACTGGTTTCGTATTTACCACTAAAAAAAAAAAAAAAAGAAGCAAACTAGTCTTATAAATATGTGCTACGAAGGGAGATTTGTCACCTGAGGTTCAATCAATTTGGAAAGTAGCTTCATCAAAAAAGAATGTTTAAAATTATACACAAACTTCAAAATTTCATTTGTGGGCTTTTGTAACTATATTGGACCCACTTAGATAATTAAAATCATTCATAGTTTAGACCTCTTCAAGATAACAGTTCATGCTAACAATCACATTGATCCGATTCATATGTTTACGAGTTAATTTCTTTAGGATCTCGTTGCTCCACCAAATACTCTTGAATGCCTTTCGAGCCAAATATAGTACACCAAAGCAGCAAAAGCAAGTTTGAAAATAAGTGCCCGAAATGCAGTCCTTTTACAGAAATTGAGGGCCAAATCTAGTTCATCCTCCCATTTACCGGCTGGCCTATGAATTGAAACTTGTTCAGTATAGGCTCCCAAATTTGTCTAGAAAAAGTGTAGTCAACTCAACTAATAGATGATCAGCAGATTCCTCAATCTTAGAGCAGAGAATGCAAAGAGAATCAACTTGCATACCCCACTTCCTGAATCTGTCTCTAGGAGCAAGCCTCTTAAGACAAGCAATCCAAAGAATAAGTGCCCATTTAGAAACATTTTGGGAAAACGATGGCCAATGACGTGTTTTGATAATTAATATCTGTCAATGACATTTTCAGCACTAACAAATATTCTCAACATGTCTTTGGCGGGTATTAATTATCAAAACACATTCTGGACCGTCATTTTCCCAAACATTTTTAGAATACCAGACAAAGGAAGACTATCGTACATTTGGGCTTTTGTTCCTTGTATATATATAGCTTCCCATAATCCCATGTATGTTTGGAAGAGTAAAGACCAGCCAGTAGGAGAAATGGACCATGTAATCTGATATTCTCCATCCCCCAAAGTTATGGGAGGGGTTGAGGCCTGAATATGCTGTATTGTTTGTTCTTTGTTGATCTGATGGGTTACTTAACTTCACAGGGGCATGAGAGAAAAATTCTTCACAACTTTCAATGAAAGCTCTACCAATTTACTGGCCAGAGAAAAGTGGCTATACGAATTTACAAGTAGATTAGGTAGAAACGAACCAAGTTAAAAACGCCTTGTCCCCCTCCCTTCAAGCTCTACCCTCTCATTTCTTTAGTCCTCGACCCTCTCATTTCTTCAGTTCTCCATCGTCAAATAATTCATCCCAAAAATCATATTAATAGAATATAGGTAAGTGTTTAGTTGAATCATATTGATTTTAAATCTTGATTGTGCATTTCTTTCAAGATAAGTTTAGTGGGTTCCGATGCTTGTCTAATTAAACTTGATTGCTATCATATATTTATGCATCGTGACATGAAATGAGCGGCACAGATCGTTCAAATAGAATTGAAGTGAATCACGTCTTTGCAACAGATGAGAGGACCGCAAAAAGATTTTGAGTCACGTGATGTTTTTAAAATTTTATGGAAAACTACGTCCTCTAATTAGTAAAAGTTGAACGTGTACTATATGTATGAGATTTCGGTCTTTACACCCCATGAAAGTAATTGTTGATTTACTAAGCTGACCTTTTGAAAGAATTTAAAGAAGCAATAGGAGGACTTGAATATTGACGGACGAATCTTTAATACCGGAGTACAAACTTAAACAAAGTAAGAATAAAAAAAATATATGGTAGAACATACTCCTTGCTAATAAGTAAAATAATATCATGTTATGGATAACTTCATAGGATAAGTTGCTGTAAAACACATATGGCTCCATTTTAAGAGCTCTCTTTGGGTTCCGAAAAACTCAGGGACTTCCCAGCGACCATGTAAACCGGTTTCGTATTTACCACCCAAAAAAAAAAAAAAAAAACCAAATTGGTCTTGTAAATCTGTGCTACGAAGGGAGATCTGACACGTGAGGTTCAATCAATTTGGAAAGTAGCGTCATCGAAATGCAGTTTATAATGCATGTAAGTCGGAGTGCAATTTTGTTCACCTTCCTTAAAAAAGGGTAAACATTACACTCTCTCTTATTGGTTGAAATGGTGTAGGTTTCACCCATGCTATTCACTTTTTGGTAAACATAACATCACTTAGTGGTAGGATCCACATCATTTCAACCAATAGGAATGAGGGTAATGTTCACCCTCTTAATTGAAGAGTGAACAAAACTCAACTGTGTACGTGGTAGCTCACAGAGATTTCACAAATCATCCAAGGAGAAAAAATCCTTCAACTTGGATTTCATTGACCACAATGCCAAGTTTATGAATACGAACTGCAATGATCGAATCACAGTACCTACGTTACTCACTACGTCTGCAAATTGATGGATCCAAAATGGCCTTGGGTGCCTAGTATCCTAACTCTCCTTAAGAAGAATCACTTTTGCAATTGAAACGCTAGCCAATTTTCCCAATTTGGACAATTTTGCCCTTCAATTGAGAAGCCACTGGTTTTGTTTCACAGGGTAATTTCGTCTTTTTAACTATATGACTCTGTTTGCTCCGCCTCCCATTTTTCTTTTCTTCCGCCTCCCACTCTTTTTTTCTTCCTTGGGTTTAGAGAAAAACAGAGAGAGAGAGAGAGAGAGAGAGAGAGAGAGAGAGAGAGAGAGAGAGAGAGAGAGAGAGAGAGAGAGAGAGAGAGAGAGAATGAGTGAGGACGATGAAGACGATGACGATAATGACGACAATGACGACAATGACGAAGAGGACGGCAATGAAAAGGCTAAGGACAGGTGATTTTGTTTAACTATACTAAGTTTCTGCAAGTTTCAACGCATTTACGTGTTCAATTTGCACAGATGGGTTATTTTCAGTTTAATAGATTGATTTTGTTTAATCTACCCTGTGGTTTTCTCCTCTGCTATTCCTTTTGGGGTTCCATCAGTTCCTACAGAGCAGATCTTTTCGTCCAACGCTCAAATCTATGCCTCGTGCTCCTCCTGAAAAGATTTGGCTCTGTTCTTGGTTGGCTTTTTCCAATTTATGTTCTTCGTTGTGGTTTGCATGTTGTTTGGTTTGGCTATTATGGCTGCAATTTTTTTTAGGATTTGTTGGTTGTCAATCGAAGGTTCTGCTGGTTTTTTGTGTTTATTTTTCTCTAAAGAATAACTTTTTGGGCCTCTCTTTGTTATTGAGGAGACTCACGGCATGCGATCTGATCTGAACAGCGACGATAATGAAGAAAGGTTATTTTTCCCAATTACTTTTTCCCCTCTTTTCTTTTACTGTTTGTGGTTCTTCTATTGTGCATAACTTTATAGATCCAACGAATATGAATAATATAAGTAAAAGAAATCAAATGACACATAACAAGGGAGCGACAAAGCATCTGATATGTTTCTTTGATCTTTATTAATTATTTCGCACTTTTGGATTTTTCCAGGTGTGGGTTATTAGAAACATAAAGGTTTTGAAGTTTTTAGTACCAATCAATACCTGATTGCTCCTACATTAGAGGATATTAATCGGTATGTGTTGCTCTCTATGGTTTTCTCCATCCTAATTTTTCCTAGGGTTTTCCCTGTTTCGGATGAGAAGGTTTGGGTAAAAAAGCCGTTGGGTTATTGCGTATGGAAAACGGCAAAGAAGAAGATTTTGCATTTAGACCTTTGTAAGGTTGGATTGATTTATTTGTTCTTTCCTTTTTAATACCATTATTTTCTTTTAGTGTTTTGTTATGCTCGGTAACGATAGAATTCTGTCATGTTTTGCTCCATTTTATTGCAGTTGGTATTTTAACTGTTGCTTCTGTCTAATTTGTAGCAAGAATCAAAACTCAAAGCCCTGCTCCTTCCCAAGTGTCTCCAAAAACCTTAGCAATTCCCTTAGCAAGACTAGCTAATTTATAACTTACCCCAAACTTCTGCAATATCAACTGCTAAATTACTTCTTCTACTATTGTGATGATTCCCTGTTCTTAAGCACCTAATACCAGATAGTATATCTTTCAATCATAAGTCATAGTGAAACAAAATGCCTCTTCCGTAGGATTATGTGAAACAATCACACTTCCCTTAATTTGTAGGGCTCTCAACTTTGACCTCGAGGATTATAAGCTGACGAATAACAAAAAAGCTCTCAATCTTGTGCCCGTACCTAAAGGCACAGCGTGACGTTTCACATTGACTAACCTTCATCTCATATATACCTGTCACAATCTTGTGTTTTTCTTTCCTCTGATACATGTTTTATGTAGCAGGAAATTGGCCTAGGTCAGTGACTAGCCAAGTTGTATACCACCTCCAAGACGTATCTCCTCATAGTGGTCTAAAAAAGTTCCATTTTTTATTGCAATAGTCTCTTTCTTCGATGTATTGGACATGAGTACACTTACATGTGCCTTATTTGACTTGTTTGTGTACATATTTGGCTTAAATCTCATATATGTCTGGATCTTATTATGTCCTGTTTATTTTTCTTCTTCTAGAGCTATACTCAAGAGCCTTGCCTCACACAACTCATCAAGTTTCATCTTCAACCCACCTATACTAGAAGCAGCTACACTGCCAGCATGGTAACTGCTCTATTACCTGTAGAAGAAACTACTTAGCTTACCATCTTTATCTCACTTAGAACTATTGCAGGTGTGTAGTCAATGCAGGCAAAATGAAACTCAAAAAATTGCCAATCTCCCTACATCAGAGGCTGGAATGTTGTGTTATCGTGTATTGAAGTACGATGTCGAGATCGACCACTCTGTAAAGAAGCTTCTCTATTCCTTTGGCTGTTTTATTTTATTTAAATTATCTCTGGCAAAACATGTTGTGAATCTGTATGCAGTTTTTTCACTGAGCTGTGTCACCTTTGCATTTTAAAAAAATCAATATATTTTAAGGGGTTGTGTTTGTCTTGCAGCCAGAAAAGTATGGCATGAATGCTCGCAACATTACGTTTTGAAATTGTAAATTTCTATGGGTTGATACTTTTCTTTCAATTGTAGTGTTTTTTGATCGATAAAAGTGCTAACAGTACTTTTTCCAGTATACTTGAGTTGATAGTTCACTTGGCCCACTGTCATAAGATGTTCATCAAGCACTCCAACACCTTCGCACACACAAAACCTGTAGCAATGAAAATCTTTGTTTTAAGTTTTATCTTTGTTGCATAATGCTTTTTTAGTGCTACCCTTGGAATATGCATATATGCATGTGGGATATAAATTGACCATGCTATTAAGTGATCACTTGTGAAATCGTTAATGGAGTTGATTGTGATTTCTTCCTTGGTATATTTGGATGATGAATAACAGAAGATTAGAGTCAGTGGATATGATTCGACTTTTGGAGAACACAAACCTAGCAATTAATAAGTAAAAGATTGTTCAGAACAAAGTGCAAGTTAATAATGTCGAGTTTCTGCTTAACAATTGACTACTGTTGTCCTTGCCCATGGGCAATATCACTCTTCTATTTACCTTTTCCAACACAGTGGGTATTCTGATGATATATTTATGTGGATATTCTGAGTACAACTTTAAAACAAAACACTGGATACAATTGCGTTTGGAGCCATTCGATGAATGTACCACATGTAAATTCACATTAGTTGGGTTGGAAAATGGTAATTGATTTTCACACTTCATTTTTTACCCTCATGTTATATGAATTTACAAAATTAACTTTGCATTTCTATAGTTTTTCACACTTAGAAGGACAGCATTATAAATTGACATCACAATGGTAAAAAAAAATGGTTGTTAAAGGCGGATATGAAAATCACTCCTTGGAAAATAGAGGAATTTCCAAGACATTGGAGTATAAACATCCTCCTCAAAATATTAACTTGCAAATTACTATCCAGCATTTGTGCCACATTGCTTCACTTATACACAAAATTAGATCCCATTCTTCTATAAAACTGACAACAGTGAACGATATTTCCACATCTTTTGTTTGTCCAGGGTGTTTTGCCTTAATAATTAAGTCAGATGATTTTTTTTGTTTCATTCAATTTTTTTCATTTGTTGGTTTTTTCGTCAAATTGTTGTGGCTTATTGGTTGGTCTCGAAAAAAGAAATAAAAAAAACTAAAAAAAATTTGAACCAGACGTAATTTTTTTTAAGGAAAACAAAAATATTAAAAAAAAGTCAGTCTACTTCGTGAAAGTTTTTAAGATTTTGATTATAATTTTTTTTTAATTTCTTTTGTCTAGACAAAACAATAATTTCAAAAATTGAAGTAAAACTATCAGTGATGAAAAAATTTTGAATCAAAAGGTAAACATATCCCATGTTCGGACGGAACTTCTGGGCTTAGGATAAACATGTCAATTATTGGGCACTCCCGGAGTACCATGTGGCATTTTCATGTGGCACTCGTCCCAAATAACATATCGCGACTACATTAATTGTGTGGGTCACTTCTTATCTCTCAACCACCCAACCAAGTGAATGATAATGTTCCTTCCGAATAATTTGCCATTACGTAAATTGTTAGGGCTGGGAGTACCACATAAGCAACATCACATAGTATTCTGGAAATGCTAGCTAAATAATTACTCGGATAAATATCCCACGGATATGATACTATAGAAAGCATAGAATAGACAATGACAATAGGCCAATAGCCCAGTGGCGGGGCCAAGATTTTGACCTGAGGGGCCCACTAAATCGACAAATATTTTTTATCGAACGTGTACTTATTATGTCATAAAAATTTTCATTTCCAATACATATTACATTTGTACATTGAAATGATTCTAGCCTACTGCAGTTCAAGTATAACAATCATTTTATTTTTTTCTTTAGACGATTTCAAGTTTCAATTGTAGAGACCCGTATTTTTATTTCAATAAATTTGATGTTGTATAATTGAAATAAAAAGAAATATGATATGAATATGTGAATTGGGTTCAATGTGCTCGAATTTGGGAGTTTGGGGGTGTTAGTGTGTTATGCATATGTGTACATATATATAAGAGAGTGTGTGAGTGTGGAGGATAAAATTTTCCCCAAAACACACCCACACAACTCACGCCTCACTCTCACTCTCACTCTCTCTCTCCCGTCCAACTCTCTCTCTCTCTCTCTCTCTCTCTCTTGCTCTTTCACTCTCTCAAGCTCAATACTCCTCAAACCCGTAGGGATCTATTTCTCCTTCACCTAATAACCACGATCTTGAGTTTGTATCGGTGGACTGGAGTTCGGAGGAGGTGTTCTCGGTGGATTTCGGGTCTAGGAGAGCTAGGGCTTGCTCGGAGTTCGTGAGTTCGGCTTTGATCCTTGAGGTAGGGATTTCTTACTTCTATTATGTGTTAATGTGATGATTTGGTGTTTGAATCATGCCTTAAATCGTTGGTTTTGTTGCTAGACTTGTTCTCGCGAAATCTGAAATCGTGCACTGAAAACTCAAGTCCTACCGGTAGGAGTTTTGGCCCTACCGGTAGAAAAGCTGTCCAGTAATGTCATTTTCGTGAAATTGTGGTCTCCTACCGGTAGGAGAATGTGTCCTACCGGTAGGGAATGAAAATTCAGCATTTTGGCAAAATTTCGAACGGGCATAACTTTTTCATCCGAACTCCGTTTTGGGCAAATTATATATCGAAATTCATGTACCGGAAATTTACTTTCCAATGGTGGTGGTCTCATCTCCTAGTTCATCACCGATAAGGTTTGGTAGCTGGAATAAGATGGATATGTTCGTATACATTGGATATTCCTTTTTCCTTAGAATCGTTGAGCGAGTCATGGATGTACTTAAGTACGCCTGAGTACATAATTGAATGATTAGATGAGGTTAGTGGTATGCTTAAGGCTTTATAGTGGTCGTTGGGTTCCGTATGAGCCCATTGATACTGAAACGAGGGTTTAGAGAATATATGAAACATAGGTGAGCGAAGGTTGTGTGTGTTGACATGTTGTGTGAAAAACGAACACGTGGAACACCCTTTTGAGTTAAACAACGCTAGGCATGGATACATGAGACATTTTATTATATTTGATATGTGGTACATCTCTTGCGTAACTTGTACGGTTTTATGAGCTGCAAGGCGAAGATCTATGAATCGTTGTTAGGAATATCCTTTGGTATGCTAGTGCTTGTATGGTGATGAAAAACTAATTACGTAATGATAGCTAGTTGATTGAGATGAAATTATCCGTACTACTTCTTTGTGAATAAGTCCTTGTTGTGAATTCATTATATGTGATTGAGATGAATGGCTTAGTTGTGAGGTATATTGGAGAAATTGTGGTATGGTGATCTATATTATATGATGTGATCCAGTTCCTTTAGTGAGGAAGGTATTTGTAAGGAGTAGCGGGACTCCATAAACAGCCCGGAAAGAGCACTTACTTATGACGTGTGATGTGGGATTGCAACGGTGATGTATATGAGTAAATGTATGGGTTTGTTTGATGAATATACGAGAGAAATGATTGGCTATCGAAACAACACCATAGAGTTATGTATCAACAGGTCCTTTTCTTTAAACGTGGGACGTTATGACTAAAGTGAAGTCAAGGAGCGGATAGAGTATTCAGAATAGGGTGTTGTGGTTAGCCTAGAGTCTTGGTGTGTAGTCATGGTACTTCATTTATGTCGTCGACGTTAGGGAAATTACTAGTCGTATTTTGTTTCTCCTTTGAGATACCGTACGTTGCCTCTGTTATTCATTCTACCTGTCATCCCATTTGCATATAATAGTTGTGTAGATTTCTCTACTGGGCTAGTGTAGCTCAACCTATCATTTTCAGGTGTGAACCCGGAGTAGTAGCATGGAGTGAAGTGCATGCATTCAAGGGCATATTTTTGATAGAAGTGGCAAAAGAGACTCGTGGACTTTTGATAAAAACATATTTTGGGAATGTAATAGAACCTTAATTCTATTTCTTTTAATGATGTAAAATGTTCAAACTCTTAGAGTTGGATATGTAATTTAATGACTAGGACATGGCAGACTCTTTTGGGGTAATATGTAAACCAAAAAAAAAAAATGTGAGGAGTTTTATTTCTGAAAAGCTATCTTTATTTATGTTGAAAATCGAGGGCGTGACATCAATAGTCTTGCACTTATTTTTTATTTATGAAAGAAGTTGAGAAATGATAATAAAAATTAAACGATTTTTTATCAAATCAAATAAAAATTATTTAGACCATAAGTAACTATACACAAATAATTATTAATAATATTCAAAATCAGATATAAACATATAAAAATTTTAAAACTCGGGGCCCGAGGGCCAACATAGCTTCGCCACTGCCAATAGCTCACTTCTTGCTTCCCAGAGGCCTCCAACTCTCCAAGGGAAGAGAAGGTGACCAATAACCACCATAGTCAAGTCTATGCGGCCCCAGAATATTGATGATGATAATCGACTGAAAACTCCCAACCACTTCTTCCCACATGCCCGTCGATATCGATCAATTTTGACGACTTCTGAAAATTGTTCTCATTGGTCGTCCTCCTTAATTATGATCCACACAGCTGCAGAATTTTTCCACAAAATGGAAGCGTAAGTCAGAGATATTAATTAGTACATGTTTGAGTAAATTGATATTGATAACTGATTATAACTTTTGCAAGATATAATGTGTGATGTGAATTTCAATTTATCACAATATTCTTTTGTTAGAATGCTGCACCGATCGGCTATTTTATAATTTGTAGCTGTATTGACATGTTCGCTTTGTTCTATTTGCGGGAGCTATCCCTTCCTAGGAGTAAGTATGAGAAATGACAATGAACCCCGTAGAGTTTCTATGTTCGTTTCATCGATACCTCAAATCGGCAATCGTCTGTCCAAATACATGATGGAATGAGGTATAGTGAATTACATATAAAAATTCCCCCTTTCCAAACTCACTTATTTTGAGTCTGTAGACTTATTTTTACCAATTGGAAAAGTTGATTTGATAAAAACAAATTGTAAAATTTTATTTAATAGATAGTTTTTGTTTTTTTCAACACACCAGCAGCCAGCAGGCCAACAAATCACACTCCAGCAACTGAAGAAACTTCCAACAACCCCAATAAGAACAAATAGTCAGCTTCCATAACCTCCAGAGCTTTGCAAGCTTCTGGCATGAAGAATTTCCAATCAAAAGACTTCCGCTTTGTCTAATTTGCACGAACTCGACTTTAATGCTATGCCTTTTGCCAAAGTTGTGTAATTAGTTACCAAAGACCGGAATATATCTAAACCATGACTTCTACATGTAACTTTTGCTATGATCAAACACTTGGTCAAACTAATGCATATAACTTCTGCTATGATGACTACATACATAATATTTGGAAGACCCAAAAAAAGATCTCCCCAACGGGCATGATGGACGTGCTTTGCACGTAGCCATGCATCTAGTATATATATACACAAATTTCACATTTCGTTTGTGGGCTTCTGTAAGTTTAATTGGACCCACTTGGATAATTAAAATCATTCATAATTTAAGACCTCTTCAAGATAGCAACTCATGCTAACAGTCACGTTGATCCAATTCATATGATTACAAGTTAATTTCTTTAGGATAAAAAAAAAAAAACTTCATGTCACACCTAATCAAGTACTCCACTGTATCAGATATGTGTAGTGGATGGATGTGATCGATTTGCTTTAATGGTGGTAGCCTGAATGGTAGGGTATATATCCTAGCGGAGGTTTAGGTTCGAGTCTCCCTAATGACAGGGTGGCGCTTATGCCATATTGTACCTAAGTGGTGCCGGAGTGACGGTCTGGTCTCGCAGATAGTAGTTTTGGCTTGAACCGGACATTCTACTGACGGGTAGGAAGTCCCTATGGTCACGCTCAATGGGTTGCTACGCTGGTCTCCCCCATCCTACCCTTTTGGTTATCAAAGAAAATATGTATCAAGTTTTTGTTTAACCGTGACTCTTTATAATTACTTAAAGAGAATAAATTCTTTACATAGCCGGTGTAAACATTTGTTTTCTTCAAATCAATTACATTGCACCACATTGCAAAACGTACAGTAGTCCCAATTAATAAAACATGATGGTGTGGCGCAATGTAATTGATTTGGAAGAAACAAATGTTTTATACCAGCTGTGTAAAGAATTTAATCTCTTACTTAATTAGCTACGAAAGATGCTAATATTTTTTTATTAATGCGATATTTTTATAAAGATATTGTCGCAAAGCGTTAGTGTGGTATGAAATCTGGTAGTTAAATACTCCCTTCTTCCCAATTTATATCATTTTTGGAAGTTCGTGTCACTTTTCAATTAATTATATCTTGTAATTTATAATATTTTAGGTGATTTCAAAACATTAAATTATAGACCAAATCGAGATCTATCAAACAAGATCCATATTGAATATAAAATTTATTATCACTTTAAAGATATAACTAGTATTTTAATCCAGTTAGAATAGAACTGAAACAAATAAATTGGGATGGAGGGAGTACTTAAACGTCAATCGAAACACAAAAGGCACTTTTGAAACCGGATGGGCGATAAAACCACTGTCGTCATCCAGGTGGCATAAAGACATTGGATAATGAGATTACTACTACAAGATACTGTAAGATTTTCAGATCCTGTTTTAGAGCAAGTTTACCGGTGTAAAGGTAAACTACCCTGTGAACGGTCTCTAATTCTATTTTACTATCTATCAATTTTTTCTTTCACAACTACACCAACACTATCTATTTTACCTACCCATCTATTAAAATACTATTTTTTCTTTTTCTTTTTCTTTTCTCTTTCCACAAAAATACAGTTGAGAGAGAGAGAGGGGGGAGGAAACAATAAAATATAGAGTACCTTGTGAATAATAGTGAGGTAAAAGAAGCTAACAACTGTAGCAAAATGGATTTTGCCTTCCTTTTTACCTAATCTGTTGCAGCCTGATTTTCTCCTTTTGGATAGGTAAAATAGCTTATTTCAGGGGTTTACCTATGCGGGTAAACTTGCCCTTAGGTAGGGAAAAGGGGTACGCTCACCTCGGAGCTTTAGAACCACACACAAACATTTATACACACTTACAAAGGGGTTTGTATGTGGTTGTAAAATTAGGGCTGGGCTATTTGCAACTGCGAATTTGCTATATGTAGCCAATTCACAAGAAGGAATTCAAAATTTCATTTTATGAATTTACTGCATATAGCAAATTCGCAATTGCAAATAGCTGCACCCTAAAATTATTGCCATTCAAAATACTACTTTCTCCCAGGCCAAGTAAGAGGGTTGCGCCTTAACCATCTGCTTGATTTTCTCCTCAAAATTTTCAACTCTCTCTCTCTCTTTCAAAGAGCATGGCCAGTTCTAGAAGGGGAGACTTAAATATCCATCCTCAGATAATGATTAAGTTATGTTTTCATCCTGGCCACTTTGAATAGTTATGTTTTTATCCTCATTTTTTTGAAAATTCCAATAATGACCTTTTATATATAGGCGACTTTTTGGGGATGAAAACTTAATATATCCAGTCCCCCCTATAAATAGGCAACTGCTTCCCCGTTCATATATATAGCATAGAATTTTGTGATGAAAAACAAAATTTGGAGGTCCTAAACGTGATTTTTGGATTTACTTATGGGAACAAATCCCTTGTTTTACGCTCCTCGCCCTAATCCTCTCTCTCCGTCAGATAAAAATCCATTCCTCTGCCTCTCCCAAATCCCTTGTTTTCACATCAGTTTAGGTCGAATAACAATTCATTCCTCTACTAGTCAGCAAATCCATTCCTCTACCTCTCCCGCGACGAGCCCCTCATCATCCTCCTATCGTCGTGCTCAGCTTTGCCACTGCTCTGGCCCTAACCTTGATGTACGTATGGGCAAATGTCGTTGCCGCGGCACTAGTTTCGGCCGATCTGTTTGCATGCGATGAAGGTTTCCGGCAGAGACAACGAAGACGAAGAACACGACAACAAAGATAGAGTCCACGATCTGCACGATCTCAGAGCATCCACGATCTCCACATCCTTGTGGGTTTCCGATTGGTATTGTCTATGTTGAGTTCATTTTCTTGGAAATTAAATAGGCATTGTTTTTCCTGGTAACGAGATGATTTTTTTGAAAGTTGGGTTCCTGTCGGTATATGAATCATCATGAAATGTTGAAATCGACATGGTAATTTAACCATGAAGCGCTGATCACGATAACCTGTTTTGATGGTAATTTAACCATATTTGAACCATTTACCATGAAATATTTGTTCGAATCATGGGATATTTATCTTGTTCACATTGTAATCGGCATGGTAATTTAACCATGTAATGGTTTGAGTATGTCATGTTATTTCTTTTTTTTAAGTTAATTTAGCTATGTTTTATGTAATAAGATCAATGAAAAATATGACTTTTGGTTGTCTGGTTGGCCAACTCGAAGGATGAAGAAAACATGCAAAGATGTGATCAACTTATCATGTCATATTCCTAATAAAATTGATTCCTCAAATACATTCCATGATATAAAAAAATAAAAGTATCAATTATATTTAAATTTACCAAATCCCATTGAATTAGGAAAATAATCCAATCCAATCCCACTAAATTGAGAAAACAATTCAATCCAATTCCACTAAATTAGGAAAGTAATATAACATATACATGTAAATCATAGGGAAAAGGGTAAGAAATGTAATTCACACACTAAGAGGATGAAAACATAAGTAAAAAAAAAGGGCGGGATGAATTCTTATATGACATGGATAAATAGGATGAATATTTAAATATTCCGTTCTAGCAGTGAAGCCCCTCCCTCATCACCTGCTGAAACTCCAACCGTCAACAATTCTACCAAAACCAAATCCAACTTCTCAAAACGATCTTTCGTAGCAAACTTCAAAGCCAAGTTTTGCGTCTACAAACCCAAACTGCTTGAGAACCACCACCACAATGCAGCTTACAGCAGTACTGCAACCACCAACAAAAATGAAGACCACGGTGAGATCCACACAGACCAAACCTGTTCAAACGGAATGAAATTTTGACCCTTTATAATAAAATGTTTAGAAAAAAATAAGATCTCCGCATCAAACGGATTGAAAATTGAACAAACTTAATTTTTTTTTACTGTTTACATATTTACAAATATGGTAAAAAAATAATTGTTCCAATTTTCAATTGGTTGAACGATTGAACCGACGCATAGATCTTATTTTGTTGAATATTTTATCTTAAAGGGTTATAATCAATTTTTCTCTCCAGAGTTCTCATAATAAAGTATGTGTTTTTTATTTGGGATTCTATAGAGCAAAAACTTGATTAGAAGAGTCCTAGAAACAGAAATGAATTATTACCCTCTAGAATAAAATGTCAACAGAATAAGATTTTCGCACCGGTTCAAACGAATTAAAAATTAGAGTATTTAATTTTTTTACCATATTTTTTAGTACTCCCTCCGTCCCTTTTTAAGTGTCCTGCTTCGTAACTCCAACTTATTAAAAAGATATCATCATTACACCTTTCACATTAACTTTTTCCACCACTTTCCCTATTTACCCATCATCGTTACACTTTTACTCACTAACTTTTCAAAAAGAAATATACTTTTAGGAACAAAATACACAATACACCAACTTTTACCTCCTAACTTTACAAAATAAACACTTATTAAGGGACAGCCCAAAATGGATCGGCCGAATACTAGACACTAAATAAAGAACGGAGGGAGTAATACATAAACTGTATAAAAAAAATTAAACCAATATAGTTTAAAAAAAATTAGAATTAATTTGTTCCAAATGTGCACAGCTACTTGTTCGAAAAGTGCACAGCTGCATGTTCCGTATTTGGCCAAACAGGAATTTAAGAGTCATGAAGAGTGTGGACATTGTTAGGCATAAAACGGTGTAGTTTTAGGCACAGCAGCTTGCTGCTGCCTCATAAGGGCAGTAGCCCCCACGTCCTAAAAACCTTTGGGCCAGCCCTGCACACGCCACATGGAAACTGCATACAGAACTTCTTCCCAATTTCATTGAAGACTGACTTGGGCCAAGGGGGAACACTCAAGGTCAGAGTCATGGTTTAAGGCCCCTCAAATTTCAACTTTGGTGGGACAAACTTTGGTGAAAAAGGAATATACAGAATACATCGTGTCAATTTCCGTGAAGACTGACTTGGGGCAAGAGGGAAGACTCAAGGTCTGAGTCTAGGTTTAGGGCCATTGAACTTCCTCACAAGTAAGAGGGTAACTTGCGCCTTACATCTGCTTGATTTTCTCGTCCAATTTTTTAACTCTCTCTCCTTCAAAGAGCATGGCCAGTACTAGCAGTGAAGCCCCTCCTCCCTCATCACCTGCTGAAACTCCAACCGTCAACAATTCTACCAAAACCAAATCCAACTTCTCAAAACGATCTTTCGTAGCAAACTTGAAGGCCAAGTTTTGCGTCTCCAAACCCAAACCGCTTGAGAACAACCACCACAATACAGCTTCCAGCAGTACTGCAACCACCAACAAAAATGACGACCACGGTGGAGCAGCTCTTTCCCTCTCTTCTAAAATGATTCGTAATGATCTCCTCGCCGTGGATTCGGCCTTTGCTGAGGCAAAGAAGTATATGGACCACATGAATGTGAAAATCAACCAGGCCCATGAGAAATTTGAGGAGCTACAAACATTAGGCGGCAGTCAGAGAGACTTTGACGAACTCCGGAAGGACGTCATGAAGCTGAAGTTCCAGATCCCTTCGCATGGGAAAATCCGTTCTGCCGATTCCAATCCACGTCGTAACCGGTGGCCTAATATAAATGAGGCCGAGGATGGAATGTCGCACTTCTTCTACAAGGAGCCAGAGGATACGCACACCGGTGATTTTGATGGCCTATTGAAAGCATTCCATGATCTCTCCTTGCCATGGCAGCGTTGTTTGTTATGTTTCTTCAAGTTCCCACCAGCGGCAATTATAAAGAGAACGACGATGATTTACCTGTGGATAGGCCTAGGCCTAGGATATACCTGGTTGTCCGTTTCCAATTATGTCAAAAAGATCTTTGATAAGGATGATTATGGCAATTCAATCCTGAATGAGTTTGTTGAGAAGGGCTTCATCCAACCTATCTACCAAAATTGCTCCTTGGCGCCAGACAGTTGCAGAATGAGCATTTCTGTTCGTTCTGCTTTATACGAAGCAGCTAAAGCAAGTGGATTTACTTCAAAGGATAATCTTGATTTGGATCTTCAAAATGATAATCTTGGTTTGGATCTAGAAAATGATCGGGGTCATATATTGGGGCACGCATGTCTGATCAACGTTGGTGAAGCTGTTATTAACTGGGAGTCCGAAATATTTGATAATACCGAGAATATCAGAAGCCTTTGTCTCGGAAGATGGCAAAGCTCGGCTACGCATCACATTGAACTAACAGATGCCAAAATTCTTCATGGACTGAAGGATATGAAAAGCTTAACGTTTCTTAGCCTTCGAGGAATTTCGATGATCACGGATCTCCCCGCATCCATTTTAGAGCTCAAGAATTTGGCGATCTTAGATCTCCGAGCATGCCATAATCTTGAGGCGATTCCCGAGGATATCGGTTTGCTTGATAATTTGACACACTTGGACATGTCCGAGTGTTACTTTTTAGAACACATGCCCGAGAGTCTTGCTCAACTATCAAACCTCAAAGTCCTTAAGGGATTCTTAATTGGAGATTTCAACAACAAAAAATCGTGTACTCTTCACGATTTGTCAAGACTATGGAAGTTGACAAAACTTAACGTCTACGTAAATGTGAAAGACTTTCGCAGACTGTGGGACTTTGATGATTTACAAAATTTTAAAGGCTTGCAAAAGTTGACAATATCATGGGGAGGATGCTCTTTACATGGTGAAAGCCGCAGACTAAGTCAAGAAGAAGCAAGCATGGAACTACTCAGACGAGGCCCTGTGATACTTCCTCCCGGATTGCAGAAACTAGACCTTCAGTGTTTCCCTACAGAGTGTCTAACTGATTGGTTGTGGCCTTCCAAAATATGGGGACTAAAGAAACTCTACATTATTGGAGGGCAACTATGTGATCTAGGCCAAATTCTGGAAGATGCTGAGCAGCAGTATAACTATAATGTGGAGATATTGCGTTTGAAGTACTTGAGCAAATTAAAGATAGATTGGAGCGAACTGAGGATTTTATTTCCCAAGTTAATTTACTTGCACCAAGAAGAATGCCCCAAGTTAACTAACTTCCCGTGTGATGAAAGGGGTGTGTGGATGAACATGGAGGACCCGTGTGATGAGAGGGGCGTGTGGATGAACATGGAGGCCATTGATTCTCACATGCTGTTCCGGAAATACCTCAAAACCAGCTGCATGGGGGCTAATAATGATTGGATCGCACATGCCCTTCTTGATTCCAATCTCCGCCCAGATGAATTATCTGGTCCGAGATGATCTTCAGTGGTTTTCGGACCACCACTCTTATTCAAATGTGGTATTTATCGTTTTTGTGCATATGCTTTTCTTCCTTCTGGTCATGCCGTTGTGCCAGTACACGTTATTTTAATGCTTCAGAATAGTATAGATTTTGTACACGAATACATGCATTTTTTTTTTTTTTAATCTTAGAGAATAACACTTGTTTGTATTGACCTCCTACAATACAAGTCCATTTGTTGTATGTCCTTTTTTTGCTGTTTTCCTTTTGGGAAGATTCAAGCGAAGGAAAGATTAATGAAGGGAAAATCATGTCTGGCATTTGATTGAAGGCAATAGGACAGACACAACCACCACAAGGTTGTTTTTTAACCAACGTACTGTAGTTGGCCGTTGGATTATAAAAGTTTACACACCCAAGTACGAGTGTGCGCAAACGCACACGCGCGCACACACACAGAAGCAATTCCAAATCCACGCGCCACTAACTTGAAATCCAACGGGTCATAGAAAAACATTCGCTGTAACAAGTAACAAGCTAATTCGTGAAGTTACAATGGTGAACTGCATACCTAAAAGGGAAAAGAACTACTCGTATATTACTAGGAGACTGAGGATTCACATTCTAGATTCAAAAAACCTGAGAGGCCTCGTCTCTGCCCCTAACTTCTAGAACTAACAAGAAAAAGAACTCAGAGACCAAAAGTAAAGTAGGAAAAGGAAGATGAAAAACTGTACTCCATTTACAGAAACAACGATGTATTCTTGTTCTTCAATTCCTCTCTATGACTTAGATTACTTCGCAAATAAACTATTGCTACGTATACCTAGAATGAGCGGTATTTCCTCTTGTTAAATTAACTCTCTATAACTAGTATATACGGATATTGCTCAAGGGTAATTTCTAAAGTCTACAGTACCGTAATTACGGAAGATGATTGCATTTGAGAAGGCTTTAAGTATTTTCTTTTGTAGTGGTTTTTTTTTTAAAGAAACAGTGCATCAGGTTGTGGTAAGTATTGAAATGAGTTAGAGATGATGAATTGAAGATGTTAAAGTGGAATTCTTTTGCGCTATATAGCAATATTCAGAGAGATTGATTATGCACAAACAAACTCACTAATTTATTCAATCACAACATCACTCTGTTCATCAATCTAGCTCACACAACAGCCTTCTCTCTCACTCTCTGAATCTCCCAATCTCACGCTGAATTCGCACAACATATGCAAACTACATACAGATTTATACTACTACAAGCCTAATTTTACAATCACAAACTCACAGCCAGCCCATCAAACCCTCACAACTTCTACCCAATGAAAATGACTTAGAATTACAATTTTCGTACGTCGTGCAATTTCTGGTTCAAAAAATAAAGTACTTCCCAGCATTATTTTTAAGTTTCTTTACACCAAAATAAAGTACTTCAAGAGCTCTTTCATATGGTGCAAAGAAATTTAAAAAATGATGTGCAGAAGTAATTTATTTTTTGATTTCAAAAATGCACATTTTTCAGTACAGGTCCAGCAATTTGGGACAAAGGGAGTAAAATAATATCATGTCATGGATAACTTTATGCTATAAGTTGCTATAAAGCACATATGGCTCTATTTTATGAGCTCTCTTCGGGTCCCGAAAAACTCAGGATTCCCTACGACCATATAAATTGGTTTCGTATTTACCACCAAAATAAAAATAAAAAAGCAAACTGGTCTTGTAAATATGTGCTACGAAGGGAGATTTGACACCTGAGGTTCAATCAATTTGGAAAGTAGCATCATCGAAATGCAGTTTATAACGAATGTAAGTTGTAGCTCACAGAGATTTCACAAATCATCCAGGGAGAAAAATTCTTCTAGTTGGGTTTCATCGACCACAATGCCAAGTTTATGACTACGAACTGCAATGATCGAATCACTTCCTACGTTACTTACTACATCTGCAAATTGATGGATCCAAAATGGCCTTGAGTGCCTATTATACACAAACTTCAAAATTTCATTTGTGGGCTCCTGTAACTATATTGGACCCACTTTGATAATTAAAATCGTTCATAGTTTAGACCTCTTCAAGATAAGTTCAAGCTAACAATCACGCTGATCCGATTCATATGATTACGAGTTAATTTCTTTAGGGAAAAAAAAAAAACCTTTATGTCACAGCTAATCAAATCCACTGTATCAGATACGTGTAGTGGATGAATATGATCGATTTGCTTTGTCGAGTGTAACTCAAGAACTTTTGTCGGTGGCTTGCCTTTCGGTGATTTTACTTGGAGCATGTTCAATTATCAATGAATAAGAACAATCCTAGTCCATGTTTAACGCTAATATAACTCTTTACGATTCGCTAAAGGGACTATTTTTATTAGCTAACTAGTGTCACATTTTGCGACACATGAGAGAACCTCGAAAAGGTTTTGAAATTATGAGATCAATCGTATCACGAAATTCGACGATCATTTTACATCGTAATTCTAAGTCATTTTCATTGCAGCTTCACTAGACGAGGCAGCAACTGGCAAGCATCAGGGTCTCTCTTTTCCACTTTCCAGCTAAGGCAGCTAAGACTTTGAACATAAAGGGCCCCTCCCTTGAGACAAGACGAGCAAGCAGTCGCTTTGGAGCTTGCCTTAAGTGATCTATTTTTTTTTTGATAGGCAAAAATTTATTAAGTGATCTAATTGATCTGCTTTAGTGAGTGGAGCTCAAGAATTTTTGTCGGTGGCTTGCCTTTCGGTTACTTGGTTGGTAGCACATCCAACAAAAAAGAAGATCAATGATTAGTCAAAGGAGACTCCGTATAATTCTAAAGGATGCCCATAATGTTAAAACTATTTTTTGTTAGTGTCAAAAATTGTACTGATTCATTAAAGATTTTAGTACTAACAAAAACAGTTTTGATATTATTTCCTTCACTAGAGTCGTAAGCTGCCTTAAAAGAGTCATGCGTGGTAGACTTAGAAGGGTGAACCACCGATACCGTATACGAAAAAAACAAATATACACAATTTGTATATTTAGTTTTGACAACCTTGCTTAAGGACACTTTGCCTAATGTTGTTTTCATGTTTAATTAAAAATTCAAAGAAAACCTGCATCATAATATACACAATTTGTATATTTAGTTTTGACAACGGACGTTACATCTCCATAATATATACACTAGACAAAACAAATGTTTATACTAGCGGTGTAAATAATTTAATCTCATTTATAGTAAATTCGATCCTTTCCATACAGTTGTTGAATCCCATAAAATTATTTTTTTAAGAAAGATAATCTTGCAATAAAATGTTAAAACTATCCGGGTGGATTTGAAGTTGTCCCAGAAATTAATAACAGCCACACACAACGAGCTTTAGAAAACCATTCACACCCAGAATTCCAAACATACGTCTCTGCTTGATTTTCTCGTCAAAATTTCGAAGAGCATGGCCAGTACTAGTGGTGAAGCTCCTCCCTCATCACCTCGTGAGACTCCAACCATCAACATTTATTCTACCAAAACCAAATCCAAGCTCTCAATACAGTCTTTGGCAGCAAACTTCAAGGCCAAATTTTGTGTCAAAAAACCCAAACCGGTTGACAAAAGCCACCACAACGCAGCTTCCAGCAGTGCAACCACCAAACGAAATGACCACCACGGACATGGAGAAGATCTTTCCCCTTCTTCTGAATTAATGATCCCTAATGATCTCCTCCTCGTTGATTCAGCCTTAAAGGATTACGCAGACCATATGAATGTTCAAATCAACCTGGCCCGTGACAAGTTCAAGGAGCTACAAAATTACCCAGGGAGCAGCGAAACAGATCACTTTGAAGAACTCCGGAAGGCCATCAAGAAGCTGAAGTTGCAGATCCCTACGAAGGTGAATATCCTTTCAACCACCAACAAACACGACCACAACGGTGGACCAGCTCTTTCCCCATCTTCTAAACTGATCCGTAATGATCTACTCCTTGTGGATTCAGCCTTTGCTGAGGCGAAGGAGTACATGGACCATATGAGTGAGAAAATCAACCAGGTCCATGAGAAATTCAAGGAGGTACAAATATTAGGGAGTTGTCCTGAGACAGAATTTGATGTCACAAAAAAGAAGAAGAGAGACTTTGACGAACTACGAAAGGCCATCAAAAAGCTAAAAGTCCATATCCCTTCGCATGTGGAAATCCGTTCTTCCGATTCCAACCCACGTCCTAATCACTGGCCTAATATCAACGGGGCTGAGGATGGAATGACACACTTTGTCTACCAGAAGCCAGAGGTTGCGTGCAATGATAATTGTGATGGCCAAGTACTTAGTGCTTTCCAGGGCCTCTCCTTAATTTTGCGTTTTTGTTTGTTATGCTTCTTCAAGTTCCCACCACTTGCAACTATAAAGAGAACGACGATGATTTACCTGTGGATAGGACAATTTAATTCCTCGCATTGGAGGTGGGGGGGTATCAACGAGGATAAAGGCAATGTGATCTTTGATAAGCTAATGGAGAAGGGCTTAATCGAGCCTGTCTTCCAAAATTGCTCCTTAGAGCCAGACAGTTGCAGGATGAGCCTTTCTGTTCGTTCTTCTTTAAGCAAACTAGCTAAAGATATTGGATTTACTTCATATGGTCTTGCTCATCCGGATAATGCATCTTTTTACGAAGATGATCGAGTTGTTTATGGTCCCTTATGTTTGATCAATGTTGGTGAATCCATTATTGATTGGAAGCCTGAAATATTCGAGGATATCGAGTATATCAGAAGTCTTTATCTCGGAAGGTGGCAGAGCTCAACTACGTACCATGTTGAACTAGCAGAATCCAAAATTCTCCATGGATTGAAGAATCTCCGTGGATTGAAGAATCTGAAGAGCTTAAAGTTTCTTAGTCTTCGTGGAATTTCTATGATCACGGAGCTTCCCAAATCCATTTTAGAACTCAACAATTTGGAGATTTTAGATTTTCGAGCTTGTCATAATCTTGAGGCAATTCCTAACAATATTGGTTCGCTCAAGAGATTGACACACTTGGACATGTCCGAGTGTTACTTTTTAGAAAACATGCCCAAGAGTCTTGCTCAACTATCAAACCTCGAAGTCCTTAAGGGATTCTTCATTGGAGATCTTGACAAAAACAAACAATCGTGTACTCTTTCTGATTTGTCAAGACTACCGAAGATGAGAAAACTCAACATCTACATAAGTGTGAAAGACTTTGACAGACTCTGGGACCTTGATGATATAAAAAATTTTAAAGTTTTGCAAAAGTTGACAATATCATGGGGAGGATGCGCTTTACAAGGGGAAAGCCATAGAGAAAGTCAAGATGAAGCAAGCATGGAACTACTAAGACGGGGCCCTCTGACACTTCCTGCCAGATTGTAGAAACTAGACCTTCAGTGTTTCCCTATAGAGCGTCTAACCGATTGTTTGAGGCCCGAAGAAATAAAGGGACTAAATAAACTCTACATTAGAGGAGGGCAACTATGTGATCTAGGCCAATCAGGGAAACACCAAGGGGAGCAGTGGAATGTGGAGATATTGCGTTTGAAGTACTTGAGCAAATTAAAGATAGATTGGAGCGAACTGAGGATATTATTTCCCAAGTTAATTTACTTGCACCAAGAAGAATGCCCCAAGTTAACTAACTCCCCGTGTGATGAGAGGGGCGTGTGGATGAACATGGAGGCCATTGATTCAAACATGCAGTTTCGGAAATACCTCAAAACCAGCGGCATGATCAGCTCAAGTTCTATGTCAGGCTCTGATCCAACCTAACCTTAGGTCAGGATGATTCTAACATTTGTCCAGTAGATGAGAGACAACTAAGTTAGTTAGTTAGGTTTAGTGGAAGCTTAAGTGCTTAACTAAGATATAAGATCAGTTAAAGGAGAGTTAAGTATTGGCTGTAACTCCTAAGTTGGGCCTCCCCAAGCAAAGGTAGGTTCTCCCATGGCTTCTTTATCCTGTATTTTTGTTTCTTGTTCTTCCTCTCTATTACTTATAGATTACTTTCGCAAAGGAACTATTGCTATCTAGAATATGTACTCATTTTGTAGTTTTGTTGAGCTTTTTGGTAGCTTGTTGTGAGAATGAAATATAGAATTGCTTCCTCTTCTATTTTCCTTCTTTGTTGAGTGATGATTGATCGATAAGTTTTGATCAATGCCCCTTCTGTTTGTTGTGGAAAAATGTTGAAATTATGTACTGTTGAAGCAAGAAGTTATGAATCGAGATCAGGACCTTATTTTTAGGGCATGGGGTGCCTGGTCGACCTTATTTGAATTGGATCGGATTCCCCCATAATTTGATTTGATCCGGCAAACAACTGAAATATTGTAGCCAATAGGCCTTTGGTCCAACGGCATCAGGGAGTGCACTTAAGTGCTAGGAGAATAGAGGTTATGAGTTCAACTCTAACCTCCTCCAAACTTCCAAAGTGTTAATCTGACTATTTTAACAATACTGACTTTACTGATAAAAAAGATAAACTGAAATATTTTAGGTATGTAATTTGATGGATCCAAAATGGCTGTGGGTGCCTAGTATACACAAATTTCACATTTCATTTGTGGGCTTGTGTAAGTTTAATTGGACCCACTTGGATAATTAAAATCATTCATAATTTAGACCTCTTCAAGATAACAACTCATGCTGACTTTCACGTTGATCTGATTCATATGATTACGAGTTAATTTCTTTAGGAAAAAAAAACTTCATTTCACACCAAATCAAATCCCACTGTATCAGATATTTGTACTGGATGGATATGATCTATTTGCTTTAACGAGTGGAACTCAAGAACTTTTGTTGGTGGCTTGCCTTTCAGTGATTTTACTGGGAGCATGTCCAATTATCAATGAATAAGAACTATCCTAGTCCATGTTAATTTAACGCTAATATAACTCTTCACAATTCGCTAAAAGGGACTATTTTTATTACCTAATTAGTGTCAAAATTAGTAGAAGAAATTACAATAGGCATTGGAGCCCATACTTAACTCTCATGCATCCACAATGTCATCACTAATTAAGCTCCCGTCTTAATTCGGACCGTCGGAGTAAATGTGTGAGACAGAGTTAGGTTAGGGTTTTGTGTTAAATTTGTGTTTACAAGTGTTGGGCTCGGAGTACCCCCATGAATTTGGTTACACAATGTCACTCCCTGCAACCGCTCTAAAAACAGACTTACGGGTGCGATGTCGAATGCCATAAAAGACTTAATTGAAACCCTTTTTACTACCAATTGGTTTTAGGAGAGATGATGGAAAAGCGGTCCGACAAGTGGTATCAGAGCCAGGAAGTCATAGGTTCAAGTTGCGGGAGAGTCATTGTGAGGGAGGGATTGTTGGGTCCGGAGTGCTCCTATGGATTTAGTTACACAATGCCACTCCCTGCAATCACTCTAAAAACAGACTTGCGGGAGCGATGTCGAATGTCATAAAAGACTTAATTAAAACCCTTCCTATTACCAATTGGTTTTAGGAGAGATGGTAGAAAAGCGGTCCGACAAGTTTTTTTTTTTTTTACTTTGGGCAGATCGGTTCGGATTGGACCGGACCCGATCTGCCTAATTGGGTGTATTTGGATCCACTTCCATCAGTCACATACATCGGTTTGGTTCGCTGATGGATCGGTTTAGTCAGTTTCAACGGTTCGATTGATCCACTAGGCAGTCCTCTACAAAATACATCGTTTCAATTTCAGGGAAGACTGACTTGGGCCCAGTGGGAAGACTCAAGGTCTGAGTCATGGTTTAAGGCCACTGAAATTTCAGCTTTGGTGTACCAAACTTTGGTGGAAAACGAATATAGAGAACTTCGTGTCAATTTCGGTGAAGACTGACTTGGGGCAAGTGGAAAGACTCAAGGTCTGAGTCTAGGTTTAGGGCCATTGAAATTTCAACTTTGGTGTGCCGTGCTTAGAGGAATACAAAATCATGCTAAGAACATCACCGCATCAATTAAGAAATTTTATACTTTCTCCCAAGTAAGAGTGTTGCGCCTTAACCATCTGCTTGATTTTCTCCTCAAATTTTAGCATGGCCAGTACTAGCAGTGAAGCCCCTCCTCCCTCATCACCCTGTGAAACTCCAACCATCAACAATTCTACCAAAGCCAAATCCAAGTCCTGCTCAATACGAAATTTGGTAGCCAATTTCAAGGCCAAGTTTTTTGTCTCCAAACCCAAACCGCTTGAGAACCACCACCACCACAATGCAGCAGCTTCCAGCTGTACTGCAACCACCAACAAAAACGACGACCACAGTGGAGCTCTTTCCCTCTCTTCTGAAACGATCCGTAATCATCTCCTCCTCGTGGATTCGGCCTTTGAAGAGGCGAAGAAGTACATGGACCACGGTGGAGCTCTTTTCCTCTCTTCTAACATGATCCGTAATAATCTCCTCCTCGTGGATTCAGCGGCCTTTGCAGAGGCGAAGAAGTACATGGACCACCTGAATGTTAAAATCAACAAGGCTCACGAGAAATTTGAGGAGCTACAAACATTGGGCGGCAGTCTGAGAGACTTTGACGAACTCCGGAAGGACGTCGCGAAGCTGAGGTTGCAGATCTCTTCGCACGCGAAAATCCGTCCTGCCGATTCCAACCCCCATCGTAAGCGGTGGCCTAATATAAATGAGGCCGAGGATGGAATGACGCACTTCCTCTACAAGGAGCCGGAGGATATGCACACTGGTGATTTTGATGGCCTATTGGAAGCTTTCAATCACATCTCCCTGCCACTGCAGTGTTGTTTGTTATGTTTCTTCAAGTTCCCACCAGCAGCAATTATAACGAGAACGACGATGATTTACCTGTGGATAGGCCTAGGAATCACGATTTCCCCGACTGAGCGTTGGTGTGTGCTTTTGAATGAGCGTCGCGTGACTGGGAGTGAGCGTTTCAATGAGCGTTGGAATGAGTTTCACTTGACTTGGAATGAGCGTTGGAATGTATTGTTTGATGAGTTTGTTGAGAAGGGCTTCATCCAACTTATCTACCAAAATTGCTCCTTGGTGCCAGACAGTTGCAGAATGAGCGTTTCTGTTCGTTCTGCTTTATACGAAGCAGCTAAAGCTAGTGGATTTACTTCAAATGATAATCTTGATTTGGATGTTGAAAATGATCGGGGTCATCAATTGGGGCACACATGTCTGATCAACGTTGGTGAACCGTTTATTAACTGGGAGCCCGAAATATTTGATAATATCGAGAATATTAGAATTCTTTATCTCGGAAGGTGGCAGAGCTCAGCTACGCACCACATTGAACTAGCAGACGCCAAAATTCTCCATGAACTGAAGGATCTGAAGAGATTAACATTTCTTAGCCTTCGAGGAATTTCGATGATCACGGAGCTCCCCACATCCATTTTAGAGCTCAAGAATTTGGAGATCTTAGATCTCCGAGCATGTCATAATCTTGAGGCAATTCCTGATGATATCGGTTTGCTCAAGAATCTGACACACTTGGACATGTCCGAGTGTTACTTTTTAGAACACATGCCCGAGAGTTTTGCTCAACTATCAAACCTTGAAGTGCTTAAGGGATTCCTCATTGGAGATTTTAACAATAACAAACAATCATGTACTCTTTCCGATTTGTCGATATTGCCGAAGTTGATAAAACTGAACATATACATAAGTGTGAAAGACTTTCGCAGACTCTGGGACTTTGATGATTTAAGAAATTTTGAAGTCCTGCAAAAGTTGGCAATATCATGGAGCGGATGCTCTTTACAAAGTCAAGAAAAAGCAAGCATGGAACAACTCAATCGGGCCCCTCTAACACTTCCTCCCATATTGCAGAAACTAGACCTTCAGGGTCTCCCTTCAGAGGGTCTAATCGATTGGTTGAGGCCTGCAAGAATAGGGAGACTAGAGAAACTCTATATCAGAGGAGGGCTACTACGCGATCTAGGCCAAATTCAGAAACATCAGGGGGGGCAGTGGAATGTGGAGATATTGCGTTTGAAGTACTTGAGCAACTTAAAGATAGATTGGAGCGAATTGAGGATATTATTTCCAAAGTTAATTTACCTGCACCAACGAGAATGCCCCAAGTTAACTAACTTCCCGTGTGATGAGAGGGGCATGTGGATGAACATGGAGGCCCCGTGTGATGAGACGATGAACATGGAGGCCCGGTGTGCTGAGTGGGGCTCATGTCCTCTTAGCCCAGTAGATGAGGAACAGGTTAGCCCTCCGCAAGGAAGGTAGCTAGGTTCTCCCCTTTCTTCTTTATCCTGGACTGGTATTTGTTTTCCTGTTTCTTTCTCTCTATGACTTAGATTACTTCGCAAATAAACTATTGCTACGTATACCTAGAATGAGCGGTATTTCCTCTGGTTAAATTAACTCTATATAACTAGTATATATGGACACTGCTCAAGGATAATTTCTTTCGTAGTGTTTTCTTTTTTTAAGAAACAGTGCATGAGGTTGTGGTAAGTATTGAAATGAGTTAGAGATGATGAATTGAAGATGTTAAAGTGGAATTATTTTGCGCTAAATTAAAGCAATATTCAGAGGAGATTGATTATGCACAAACAAACTCACTAATTTATTCAATCACAACATCACTCTGTTCATCAATCTAGCTCACACAACAGCCTTCTCTCTCACTGTCTGAATCTCTCAATCTCACACTGAATTCGCACAACATATGCAAACTACATACAGATTTATACTACTACAAGCCTAATTTTACAATCACAAACTCACAACCAACCCATCAAACCCTCACAACTTCTACCCAATGAAAATGACTTAGAATTACAATTTTAGTCCGGCATGCAATTTTTCGGTTCGAAAAATAAATGTTGTGTTTGGATGAATTTTTAAGAAATTTTTTAATTTTCTTTATGAGAGTAATGATTGAAAGTAGGGGTAATAAGTGAAAAGATATAGAGATAGAAATGAAAATAATGATTGAAAATATGAATAATGAGTGAAGAGTAATGATTGGAGTAGGGGTAATGAGTATTTTTTGAGTTGAAAAATATTTTTCAAAAACGGAAACGAACAAGGCATTTAAGTACTTTCAAGCATCATTCAAGTTTCTTTACACCAAATTAACGTATTTCAAGATCTCTTTAATATGGTGCAAAGAAATTTAAAAAATGATACTCAGAAGTATTTTATTTTCTGATTTCAAAATTGCACGTCTTTTAGTACGGGTCCAACAATTTGGGACAAAAGGGAGTAAAATAATATCATGTTATAGATAACTTTATGCTATAAGTTGCCATAAAAACACATATGGCTCTATTTTATGAGCTCTCTTCGGGTCCCAGATAACTCAGGCACTTCCCTACGACCATATAAATTGGTTTCGTATTTACCAACCAAAAAAAATAAGAAGCAAACAGGTCTTGTAAATATGAGCTACGAAGGGAGATTTGACACCTGAGATTCAATCAATTTGGAAACTAGCTTCATCGAAATGCAGTTTATAACGCCTGTAAGTCGTAGCTCACAGAGATTTCACAAATCATCCGGGGAGAAAAATTCTTCTAGTTGGGCTTCATTGACCACAGTGCCAAGTTTATGACTACGAACTGCAATGATTGAATCACTACCTACTTTACTCACTACGTCTGCAGCAATGATCTCAATCTACTCGTTCAGGTTGTGCATAGTTCCATCTGCAAAAGCATAGGAGAAATTAGCAGGAGTAGAAAGAATGTCAATGCAAAATTTCACTACTGAGTAAGAAAGCCAGTATCTCTTTAGAGACCGAAATTGCACTACAGCCAAACAGCAAAGTATGTTCAGATCGCATGACAATCTTTTTTCCGAGGAATGACTCTCGTTGCTCGTGTGATTGTGTTTCTGTATGTGTTTGCGTGTCAGTGTGTGTGTGTTAGAGAGAGAGAGAGAGAGAGAGAGAGAGAGAGGATATTCGTCTCGGATGCACAGTTAGATCAGTTATGATTGTGTGGCACTAATATTATTCATCACTCTATAATTAGAACCGAACGGCTCTTTGTTTGACGGGACTATTACTTAAGGGGCATATGTAAATATGCAATGCCATGTGATATGTAATTCATCGGATTATTAGTGATGAGATTAACAATACTACACTCTTCGTTGTATTGTATATACCAGAATTCGTGGGATTATTCATCCAATGATTCGATGAATATTTATTCTGGACGTAAAGAGTTTAAGCAAACACTGAATATATGGTCCTCTTGACTAGATAGTACAATTCGATGCTCATAAGTCATATCCTGTCAAAGAAGTGGGCCCAAAGTGAAAATAGGCACTAGGTTGCTCTAGCAAAAAATGTACAGTTAATTGAATTCCGGTTAAATAACATTTGTGACACAAGTTGAAAGTTCTACCAAAGTTCTACCAACCATGGACCATAATAGCAATGATGGCACTAAATGAATCCAAGATAACCTCACTATTAAAGCCATGTTTCGTGGGTTGGACTTCAACTGAAGAGATCTACAGTTGTATACACCCATTGGATTATTATTATTATTATTATTTTGCTCGGCAAAAGCGAAATTTTATAACACTCAAAAGGATACATCAAGAGGGAAAACTGAAAAGCACACATGCTTAGACTCAATCTGGGGAGGGGGAGACGCAAATCATCCAGCAGGGGGTTGAATGATTAACGCCATACAATTACAATTTTAGCGAACAAATACCATCCAAAAAACTTTTGAAATCCTCTACAGAGTACAGTCTAATATTGAATTTGACTTTGATCCACATAGCCACCCTGAACTTGATTATATCCACCACCTCCTCAGATCTTGCAGTCGCATCCTTAAAAATATACGCATTCCGCGTCATCCAAATGGACCAAATTGTTGCATAAAAGCAAGCTTCCCAAATGTGATTTTCCAAGTTACGAAAACTATTATCAAACCACCAACACAAAAGATCTGCTATCGAAGGTGGGCAAACCCATTTAGTGTGCCACCAAACCAAGATCTGAGTCCAAATGTACCAAGAAAACTGACAGTGAAGGATTATTAATCTCACTCAATTAAACTATTATCAAACCACCAACACCCATTGGATTATTAATCTCACTCGATTAACAGTCAGAGAGTGCCAATATCATTTGCCCAATGTATCCTATATCGCATGTTCAGACCGATATGAAGTCGGTCCACTAAGTGTTGCATTCAACTATTCAAGTGCCATAATACAATCCCTCGGGGAATATAATCCACCAAGACCAATCAAACAGGCCCTAAAGGATTCAAGACCGAAACACGAGGTCTCAGTTTAACTGCAGTTTACAAAAATGTAATGGCACAATTCCCAGGGGATATCTGAGCACACCATGTACATTTCTATTACCTCGCTATCTTAAATGCAATCCTGGGCTTATACCTAGTGGCAGACCTATTCAAGGGCACGTGCCCCCACCAACTCCAGACTTCTTCTTCTTCCATTGAACTCTTCCACGCAGTCGTCCTTCCAGAGTTCCTCTCTCTCCATACACACGCCGCATAGGGCAGATTGATTATTTCAAGTTCAAAGTGGAGGTTTTAATTTGAGATTAGAAACTATACCGGAGGTATTTTACATTTGAACAGTTTGATTGGGGCTAACTAAACTAGGAAAGGTAGGGGTTTGTTTGGGAAAACTAGTCCTTTAGTGGGTTAATTACTTGTAATTGTTTTCTACTAAATGATGGAGCTTTAAATTCAGTTTTCCATAATTTGTGCTTAAATTAAACTCAAGGGGTTGGTCTGGTGGTTAAGGTCCCAAAACGTAAAGGTTTGCTTCTTCCTAAGATATCAATTACAAAACTTTCCTGCTGCTATCAAGCCCTTTTTAGGGCCACGAGAGCTTGTTTGGTCATTGATTTCAAGGTCCCTTGATCAGTCAAGGTGTGCACAAGTCGACTTACACCCATGGTTATCAAAATAAGTTGTGTTTAACTTCAATTTTTCCTTAAGGTTAATACTAGGTGCCCCCACTCTGTGGAAATCCTGGGTCCGCCACTGCTTATACCTAATGTACAAATAAGTGAAACCCTCCATGTTTCTTCTCATCAAGAAATATGGATCAATCTCTAGACATGCTGGAAGGGATATTGTTGATGAAATCCACTGTAGCTTCTGGGAGACTAGCAAGTACCAAGAAGACATGCATACTGTAAAATTGGGTGCAAAGATTGAGACCCAAAAGTTAGGGTTATTTTCTCATTACGTTCAATTATACAAGAGTAAAGGAATAATTACACTCTACATCCTTATCTACTAATTTACTTACATAAGAGATTAATTATGCACTAATTGCACACTACACCCATAACTTAACACTCCCCCTCAAGTTGGTGCGAAGATATCAATCAAGCCCAACTTGAATACAATGGGATGGAAACTCTTACTTCCAAGTCCTTTTGTGAATATGTCGGCTAATTGATCTTCAGATCTCACAAAAGGCAAACATATCAAACCCTCGCTCAGCTTCTCCTTGATAAAGTGCCAGTCAATCTTTATATGCTTCGTTCTGTCATGCTGAACGGGATTATGAGCAATGTTTATGGCAGCTTTATTGTCACAGTAGAGTTTCACAGGACCATTATCAGAAAGTCCCAAATCACGCAATAAGGTTTGGAGCCACAAGAGCTCACAAACACCATGTGCCATAGCTCTATACTTAGCTTCTGCACTAGACCTAGCGACCACAGATTGTTTCTTACTCCGCCAAGTAATCAAATTCTCCCCTAGGAAAGTACAGTAGCCAGAAATAGAGCGTCTATTATCCACAAAACCAGCCCAATCGGTATCAGTAAATGCCTCCAACCGCAAGTGACCATGATTGGAGAATAGAATTCCTTTCCCTGGGGCTGATTTGAGACACTTCAAGATACGATAAACTGCATCCAGATGTGAAGTATGAGGGTCATGCATAAACTGACTAACAACACCCACTGCATAAGTAACATCTGGTCGAGTGTGAGCTAAGTATATCAGTCGACCTACAAGTCGCTAATACCTCTCCTTATCAGTGCGCTCCCCTACATCTCCACTAAGATGATGATTCGCCTCAATAGGAGAAATTGCAGGTCTACAACCCAACATACCTGTTTCTTCCAAAAGATCAAGTATATACTTCCGTTGGGAGATAAAGATACCTCTATCAGATCTTGCCACTTCCATTCCAAGAAAATATCTCAGTGGTCCCAAATAATCTCAAATTCTTGAGCCAAACTAGACTTAAGATTGAGAATCTCATCCACATCATTGCCTGTCATTACTATATCATCAACATAAACAATAAGGACAGCAATCTTACCAGCACATCCCTTGATGAACATAGTATGATCTGCATGGCTCTGTTTGTAACCAAACCTCAACATAGCCTTTGAAAATCTGCCAAACCAAGCTCTAGGTGATTGCTTCAACCCATAAAGAGCCTTTTTCAATCTGCACACCTTTCCCTCAGTCTCAGAGGAAGAAAAACCTGGTGGTACATCCATATACACCTCCTCTTCTAACTCCCCATGAAAGAATGCATTTTTTACATCAAACTGGTGAAAAGGCCAATTCAAATTGGCATCATAAGAAATTAGAGCTCGCACACTGTTCATCTTTGCTACTGGGGCAAACGTATCCTCGTAGTCAATACCATAGGTTTGAGTAAAACCCTTGGCGACAAGTCTTGCCTTGTATCTTTCAACTGTACTATTAGCATTCTGCTTGACAGTGAAAACCCACTTGCATCCCACTGATTTCTTTCCCCTTGGGAGTGACATCAGCTCCCAAGTGCCATTCTTTTTCAAAGCCGTCATCTCCTCTACCATAGCTCCTTTCCACTCATATATCATGAATGCATCCTGCCAATTCTGTGGAATAGATATAGAATAAAGAGACGAAACAAAGGCATGGTATGAAGGAGATAAACGATCATAAGAGACATACTAGGAAATGGGATGTTGAGTACATGACCTAACACCTTTTCGAAGAGCAATAGGAAGATTATCAGAATCAATAATAGGAGGTTCAATGGGAGAAGATTCATTACCAGATGAGGAGTCCGGAACTGAAACAGGGGATGGTGATTGGCAATGTGGCAGTACACATGAAGATTGGCCACAACTATCCCAATAATTCCATGCTGTTTCTATTGAACCTTTCTCCAGCCGTGTTCCTAAGTCCAACCCACATACACTCCAGGGAGAACCCATCCACAAAGAAGTTCAGAACTTGTGCTCATGTAACAAATTTAGCGATCAATGATAACATCCAAAACTAACAGTAAACAATAGATGTTAAAGAACAAAGCAGCCATTATATTCATCAAAATGTGGGCTATGCAACTGGATAAAACGCTCCTACACCTTTTTTAGACCATGTGACAGAGTCATGTCAAGAAGATATAATACTACAAAACTGGCAAACAAGAAATACGGAGAATAGCCTAGGGTTGTGTATGTTGGAATCTTTCAATAATCCTCACTGTAATAAAATCTATAAAATCCAGCATGTTGAGCTGAGCTTATTTAGGCACAACCATAAATTATGTACCATATATGCAGACCAGGAGATACCTAAGAGTGATCATTTAAGGTACTTATGCTCAATTATTAGTAGAGATAAAGAGATTGCCGATGATGTGATTGTGACCCATAGAATCCAAGTGGGGTGGCTCAAGTGAAGGAGCGCTATTGGTGTACTCTGTTTTAAAAAGCGCGCAAAGCGCAGCGAAGCGCAAGGCATGCGCTTCGAAGATGTGGGCTATAGCGCGGAACCCTAAGGCGCGCGCCTTTCGTCTGTGAGCCAAAAATCAGATCTGACGGCTCTCACCCATACATAACATGTTCGTGATGCACTGAATAATTCTTCTTTTAAGTCGATTTCAACCATAATCGATCATACCCAGCAGAACAGCTTCAACAACAGCAGCTTTTGCTCTTTTTCTTCTCCTCCTGTTCGATCAAGAGATAGCAGCTCCAGGTAAGCTGCTGCTGCTCCTCCTCCTCCTCCTTCTTCTTCTTCTCACGTCTCTGTTTTTCATCTTCTTCTCATCACGTCTCTTCTTCTTCTTCTTCCCTTCTTCTTCTTCTTCTCCTTCTCACGTCTCTGTTTTTTCTTTTTCTTCTTCTCCCACATCTCTCTCTCTCTCTCTCCATAATAGAAAATCAAAATTTCAGATTACGTAGGCTGTAGAAAATTAAAATCGAAATTTCTGTCCCTTCCACATCTCTGTATGCCTCTAGATTTTATTGCCTTTAATCCTTATGGTATGTCCCTAAGGCTAAACATTATTGTGTTACCTTTTCATGGATGATATGTTATGTTTAGTGTTTGGGACTTTCGTTTAACCATTGACATGTTATGTTTTATGACATTTGAAAGTTTTACAAGTGTTTGTTTGTGTTGAAAACTTGTTCTAATAAAATTTGTCTCGTTGCAAAGGAAAAAAAAAATTTGCGCTTCACGTCAATAAAGCGCGCGCCGCACGCTAAAGCCCCAGGGGACCGTTGCGCCTCAGTGCGCCTTTCGCCATTTAAAACACTGGTGTACTATGTGACAAGAGGGTACCCATAAAATTTAAGAAAAAATTCTATGAAACTGCCATCAAACCAAGCTTTACGGGATAGAATGTTGGCCTATTAAGAAACAACAGGTAAACAAGATGAGTGTAGCGGAAATGAGAATGTTTGGTGAATGTGTGGTAAGACTAGACGAGATAGGAATAGAAATGAAACAGTTCACAAGATAATAGGTGTAGCACCCATAGAAGAGAAGTTAAGGGAAAATAGGCTAAGGTGGTTTGGGCATGTCTACCGTAGACTAGGAGATGCAGTATTAAGAGAGTGGATAGGATAGCTTTGGGTAGCAATGCTAAGGGGGAGGGGTAGACCTAAATTGACATTAGATACTGTGGTACGCAATATTATGAGTATAGTAGGTTTGTGTGAACAAGTGGCCCTTGATAGAGCTCAATGGAGGAAAATGATTCATGTAGCCGACCCCAAGTAATTGGGACATAAGGCTCGGTTTGGTTTGATTTGGTTTGGTTATATGCAAACAGTAACATACCCGAGAAAGATGTTAAAGCCTATATGCAACCTACTACCAAACATAAGCCCTGACAAACATGGACATCATGAAAGATAAAAGTGAATATCTACACAGAAAATGCAGATATTGCATCGCATGCTGCATGTCAAACACAATTCACATGACTATCACTTTCACGAAGTAATCAAACCTAACAACAATTGTAAATTCAATTTTAAATGGCATAAATTTGTAGTCAAACTGCTTCTTGAACTTACCTTCAGCAACTATTGGTCCATATGCCGGTCGTTTAGCAATCCAGTTTCCTTGAGAATCCTTCATGTGTCTTCTATCAGATGCAAAGGAACGAAGGAAAATTGGAGCATACACAACCCGGAAGAACCTGAGATTGCAAGCAGCAATCACTTCATATACTTTTCCAATTGGGTTTCAAGAAATCTAAAACAAAAATCAATTCGCCAGCATGATGAAAGAGAAATTTTGGAAAGGAGGACCAACAAATAAATGATGACAAGGCATATCAAGAAGAGTCCGGCTCCTCTCCAATCCATAGGGAATTGGAGGATCTTCCAATTCTAATGCAATGGTCAGGATTACCCTAGTATCTCCAGCCCAAAGCTCATATGGTATTCTACGGGCATCCAATTACTCCCCAAATATTTTCCAAATTCCAAACATTAGTAAAATTTCATTTTATAACTGTAATAATTGGTGCAGGTTCAAAAAACTATCAGATTCACAAGGTTAATCAAATAACTCCTTTTGCATCTCCTTTTGCATTTCTTCTAAAATATTTTTTCTATAAAAATTATCTTACATTCAATTACTTACTCTTACGTTTTTTTTCTAATTTCCATAACTGAATTTTAATTTCAACTTTCTTTACATACAAGAACAACTACATCAATGAGCACACAACACAGTGCGAAGCACAAGTGGAAATACACTAGTATCAGTAAAAAAAAATTCATGAGCTACATAACAAGATAATATCAGCGAAAAAAACCATGCTGAAATAAAATTATTATTGATATAATATTAGTAAAAAAAACCCTCATGAGCTATATGATATCGGTCGAAAAAATCCTCATGAGCTATATAAAAAGTTTGTCAAAGGCAGGTTTAACAGGGAGAAAAGACACAGTTCAAAAAAAATGAATTTTTTATAAATTTCGAAGATTAATGAATTTTTTTCGCCGTTCAAAAAAAATGGGGATAGAAGACGCTTATATAATTAAGAAATATTTGGGGAGTAATTGGGTGCCCGTAGAATACCATATCAACTTTGGGGCTTAAGTTACTAGGGTAATCTTGACCATTGAAGTGGAATTGGAGGATCCTCCAATTCCCTATGGATTGGAGAGGAGCCGGACCCTATCAAGAAATGGATAATATGGAGTTAGAATAACAAGAGTAGAATTGGATACTTGAGGAGTGCCGCTACCGTGTATTCAACAGAGACTCTTCTTGAATGAGATACCAATGTTGATCCAGAACTGAAGTATACCATGCCTAATACGTCTAGTAGGGCATACACCCAGCAAGCAAATCCACCGATTCAAGTTACGCAATTATGTGTGTACACTTCCTAGTTATAGCTTTTATAAAACAGAGTTGCCATAAGATGAGTGAAGTCCCCATGCTAAATGCACCAGGATCAGGTTGTCTAAAGAACAAAAATTTGAATATGAATTTTAGCCATATGGCACGGCCTCATCTTCAGACTGGCTTTCAGAGAATTGTAGCAATTAGAAAAGTACCCAACCAAAAAATATATATATTGGTGGATGTGGGGCAAACCGTAAACGGTCCCACTCTAAACTGAAAGATGTTAGTTTAAAATTACCAAAATCAATTCTTTACTGTTGTTCGCACTACTTATGTGAAAGTTTGACTTTGACTTCTTTAGATACAGTAGTAGGATAGGTTCAACACTTCATTTCCTACAGATTCAGAAGTATAATCATGTTTTGCTTAATTTTTTGACAGAATGATACACCCAAGGGATCCCACCAAAAATCACTAGTTCTAGTCGGATTGTTCCCTTCCTTTATTTGTTGGTGTTTACATTTTTTAAGTAACAAAGAAAAGAAAAGACAAGGGAAGCCAGTACTATTTCTGCTGTCATTTCATCTATGAAACAAGATGCCAAATCTATACGAGGCTTTCCAAGAATCCTAAGGTAACAAGTTTGTTAAAACATAAAGCTTCATCTGCCTAATTGTAGTGATATTGCCTCCTGGGTGTTATTATATGTATTGCTGGGCATACTACTGAGTCCACAAACTCTGGTATACACTCGCCAATAAAAAAACTCTGTACGGAAGATCAGTTAACATTACCTTTGAAAATCAGCAAAAAGTTGAAAAGACGGCCGGATGGTTTCTGATACATAGGAGGCCAAAGGAGATGGACAAGGAGGACTTGAGTCTAAATCCCACACAAGAGGAGAAGAGTGGCTTTCTTTCTTTCTCTGTATAAGCATTGCAATTTCAAGGTTTAGAAAGTTGAACAACATTCATGCAGGAAAGTAAATGGAAAAACCTATTTCAGTGTTCTACCAACACAAAAATGATGAGATTTAGTTCTCACCAGATGACATGGTAGTCCCATAGAATCACTCCATCAGCTGTGACTAGCCTTCTGATGCCACAATGGAACCTGTACAATGGTCATCAAATGATTCAAATTGAGAAGGGCTTTACCTCGGCCAGTCCAATTTATGCTACAACATGCATGCAAAGGAATCATTCTTCTGGTTGGCTCAAGCAAAATGGCAAGGCTATTGTCAAAATTTGATCAGAGTGCAAGAGACCCATTGGTAGAGATGTCACCCAACCGACAAGTGTGGCATTTCCTCGTTGCCACTTGTCTTAATCAATAAAGGCATTCTCTTTTCCTAGACCAACCCAACCGCAAGTATTTGTAAATAACCCCAAACACTCAAGAAATCGGTCACCTTTTCTTGTGAATTCAGGGAACCTCTAAAATTCAAACACTGAAAATAGGTCCAGGTTATGACCCAGTAAAGCTGACTAAATTCAAGGAATGGGAGAACTCTCTTAGTAATTAAGCACGCTGAGTAGTATATGGTTTCGTAATCAACACAAGAAGTATGCCAGTGCAGGATGATATCCAATGAATCACCACAAGGCAGAATAGGACAATGAAGATTTAAAGAACTCATAGCTCACACGAGAAGTCCGTAAAAACTAGGTGTCAACAATTCACTTTTACAGTGAATTTGTTAAATACTATCATCTTCGATGCTTTCCTCAGCATTTTGACAAACAACAGTCACGTAAAATGATTTAAGAAAGGTCCATTACAGACATCTATTTTATTGTTGCATGGGAATCGTTAGGGTGACGTTTCATGTATTCTCCAAAACCTAGTGGAATACAACACCCAGTTATATGGAAAATATAAAGTTACACACCTGCTTCTTTTCATTGGAGATGAACAACACATTAGGTCAGATCCATCAGCATCAGCTACCCCACTTGTGCTTTAGCTTTTTGCAAAGCAGATACACATTCTCCTCACTCAAAAAAGGAAAAACCAAACAAGAACGAAGAACATTCAGCATATTTGCCTGATTAGGAATCTAGGATCCAGCATGAATTCTTGCAGTTTATAAAAGTAGAAAAGTACTTTTTTTTCTCTTATAAATAAATCATTGAACAAAAAAGGATAAAATGTAATAACTCATTGAGGTGCAAAACACTTTTGCCTTATCTTTTAACGGGAAATATAAGTTAGAAGTAATGACTCTTTGTCTTTGATACAGCGACTTCTTTGATACACTGATTTCTAATTATCTTTGTAAGGGCAAAATTTTTATGATTGTCAATGGCATGCGTCAAAACACATTCGTCCGTGTAATTGCGATTATTTTTTATATCGAGTTGTAAATTTAATTATTTTTTTAGAGTGTCTGTTTTAGGAGTGGAATGGAATCATTAATTTTTGTAATGAGTGAATGAGAGTTATTGTGCACGTGAAGGCTGAAGGAATTGGGAGTGGATCTAATAAGGAGGAGTTTTTTGGAAAGAAGAGATTCTAAGAAAGAAAATCTCGGCAGTGGGGTGATAAAGGAAATAAAGTTTTGATTGCAGTGATTTATGGGCGTGGGGATCACGTAGCCGCGGAAGAGAAATAAAAAAAGGAAAAACCACATACACATACAAAACGTGTATTGTGATTAAATAAGAAAAAAAGAGAGCAGCCAATGCATAGGTCTTTTCTGAAGAGAAAATTCTTTAGTGTCTTTGCTTTTGAATCTTGGAGTAAAAAGAAGATCATGGATCTTTGAGCGTTCAAGACAACTTCAAGAGGTTTACAACATCAACTCAGTTAATTTCTGAGCAAAGTCCTTCGGTGGATTTCGGAAGGCAAACGGAAGGCTTGTGGATTCAAGGCAGCGGCGGTCAAGCATTGGGTGTGGTGAACGTGGATTCGGCAAGTAAGTCTTAGGGCAATTTGTGAGGATTCAGAATCGTAGGGTAAGATTATTACTTGTAATCACACAATATTTTATAGTGTTTGATTCCTTCCCGTGGTTTTTTCTCGTTTAGGGTTTTCCACGTATATCTTGGTGTTCATCTTTTTATTGCTTCTCGTTCGTGTGATTAGCTTATTTTTCGATTGGCGGATTGTTTCGTTAAAAAGATAAAAATAGCAAATATTTAAATACCTAGGCATCTAGGATTTTTCAATCTTAAACAGATCCGTTCAAACCAAGAAGTGACTTGTTTCATGGTGGGAGGGGAAACAAGTGGAGTCATGGGTAGGGGGCAAGGGGCTTTCAAAAACATAGGTTTCCCAAAAGGTACTGTTCAGGATTATATATACCTACCATGAGAACTTTGTGCATCTAAGGGTATTAAGAGTCTCAGGTGTCTCACTACCAGACATAGCTAGAGATATTCCCCAACAGCGAAGCTAAAAAAAGTAACGCGGTTACATTATACAGCAACCCCGTTTAGTCTTCCACATACCTACAACCTCAACTCGGAAAGTACCCGGAAGTCCGGAACAAATAGAGCACCAAAAACCAGAAACAAGATCAAGCTTTTTATAGCTGACGTGCCACTATGTTGATGTGCCCATCTATGTTAGCCCTATTAACACAAGTTATGTTCAAACCCAAACTATGTAAAGGCAACAACTCCACGGCTCCCTTGTTTTCCCAATATTTTGGGCGGGCCAACCTTTATAATTGTTGAAATTTCGAGAAAAAAACTACTATAATTCTAGTAAAAATTTAAAACGTGGGTAGGACGGTCGCCCAGATCTGCCACTCGGTCCGTCCTTGGTACCAATACCGGTGAAACTGACTTTCTCATAGTGCTCAGTGTGTGCGTGATTTTATGCGTTCGATATGAGATGTTGGAGAATCTCTCTTGCAAAAGAAAATTCAAGCAAAATTTGTTGGAATAGCAATAACTATATTCATATATATATATATATACCACTGTCAGTAATTAACGATTACACAATTCAAACAGTTTTGAATTCGCCTCATCATAAAAAGCAATGTAATAAAGCATCAAGACTTATTCATCCATAATAAAATTAAAATGAATCTGTTCATAGAATCGAACAAAAAAAAGTCATAAAAAAATGACTTAAATAATCGAATTAATATTAAAAATATATTAACTAGAAATATATAAAACTATTCCACTGAAACAAAAATAAGGTGCAAATACAAATATGAGAGAGAGAGAGAGAGAGAGAGAGAGAGAGTACCAGTAGGAAGGGGTATGCTGAAAGTGGGAGATATCCAGTGGACGAACGGCGGTTGCTGTTGAGGTGGAATCCAATTCCGAAGTTGCCATGGAGTATATATCTATCAATTTCAGTACACACACACACACGTGTGTGTTTATATACGTACATGGAGCATATACAATACAGTCTTATATGTATATTCTCCGAAGTCGAAGAGCTTTTCCGGAGAGTGTAGAGAGAGTGGAGAGCACAGTTTCAGCCGCGGTGGGCAGCGGGTACGAAGAAGGTCCTTTTAATTAAATTTAAAAAAAAGCAAAAAAAGAAAAAGGCTTAATAATCATTTTGCCCATCAAACTTTTCCTAACATGACAAATCCATCCATCAACTTCTATTTCTTCTTTTTGGGCCCTCAAACGATGTGTTTGGAACTTATATAAGATTAATGCTTTGTTCGGAAATTGTGAAAGAGAAGGGAAGATTAAAAAAATTCCTGCCAAAAGCACTCTCTCTTGTGTACGTATGAATCTCCTAATTTAGCCCTCCTCTGGTTCTCTCTCTATCTAGCTAAACCCTACATCTTCAGAAATTTCAACAAAAAATGTAAGTGGTTTTGCGCCTGAAAGGTAGGTATGTTATTCCTCATCATTTTCTCCTCTTTCCCTTTTTCCAGACTATCGCTCAAGCTTTTGATACATTTGTTAGTTCTTATCCAGCTTGAACTCTAGACTTTTTCCCAATTTTTTTTAAAAAAAATTAATCCCTATTTACTTTGTTCTCAATGTAGATCTCAAACATGGAAGAGAATGCATATTTTCTATTGTCCATCAATGAGGGGCCGAAAAAATATATAACAATTTGATGGTTTAGATTGAAGGGAACAATAAACATACCCCTGTTTCCATTGATAGAAGTAGAAAAATTACTATATTGGCATACCTATGACAATTTAATAACACTTTAACTCCCCAAAAAATTCAGCAAAAAAAAGTTTAATGGTTTATAGATCGAAGGAAACAATAAACATACCTCTTATCCAATTAATAGAAGTGTGCAGGTGCGGTCAAAATTATGACCGTTGACCCGAGAATAAATTTTACTAGCATTAACCTAAGAATAAATTTGACTTACCAACCACAAAGTGACATATGGAGGGGCCAGAAGGACTGACACATGGAAAAGGGAGCACACGTGGGGTCCCGCGCGACAAGAAGATGGGCCCATGAGGGAGGGTAACAAGTCTCGTAGGGCAAGCCAAACCCTCATGGGTAAAGCAACCCACGAGAACCATTGTGGTGGGGTCGCGCGAGTTAAGGGACCCCGAGATAATAGAGAGATCTCATTAGAGTGTCAAGAGTCCTACTTTGGTCATAAGGCAGGCCAAGGGAACCTTGAGAAAAAACAATCATCGTGGGATTGTTGTTACAGCCTAGAATTTTAATTTATTTTATTAATCATTTTGGCCATTATTTAATTGAGTGTTATGGTTGGGTCTTGATTAATTATTTTTGCGTACACACGGATACAATTGTCGTTATTATAACTACAAGGGTATGAGTTTAATTAACCATAATAATTTAGTTTTTATCTCAGTTAGAATATTAGATATTTTGTTAAACTAGATGGCTATAATTGTGGGTGTTCGTTATTAGTGGGAACTACCTAAGGCTATAGTTATAAGTTGAGTAGGGTTTCTATTAGGTTGGACGTATCATTCTGAGGAAAGAAAAAAGGGGCAGCTTCGAAGGTCTTCGAGTTCAAGAATTCTCCAATTGGTGCTCTTGATTTCCCTAAAATAGGTACTGTACTCCTTAAATTGATTTGGTTGCCTCCTAATCTACTTATATGTTTTAGTCTACACCTAGTTCTGCTTCTCGTAAAATTATTGGATGTGTTGGATTGTGGCAAGGCGAGAGGGAAGATGGTCGTATGGGTGCCGTGTCGGTTTGTGCGTGAGTGTGGTGAAGGGAGATTTTGGTGGGAATGGCCGAGAGAGTATGGGTGTTGTTGTGGTGGTGGATTTTGTATTGCTTATTATAATGTATACAGTATATAAAACCTAATTAATATTTTTCAAGCCTAGGTTATATGGTTCGGGTGATGAATTGCACGTGGAATTGGAGGCATGAGTTGGGTTTTGTTTTGTTGGTGGTTACTGGTGGTAGTAATTAGGATTAGGTTAGGTTTATTTTAATAGGAGAGAAATTGGTATTCTATATTTACTCAGTGTGTATTTGCATAGTTAGTCATTTCGTGCTTTGCTCTTTTGTTCAGGTTAGCGTTCTTTTGCGTGTTCGATTGCATTACTTTTGGATCCAGGTGAGTGGTTAAGCATGTTAAGTACTTTCAAACTTCCCCGCGTCCCTTAAATTGTTGTTTTGGAAAATTTATGATTGAAATCGGAAACACACAATTGTTTATGTTTGATTATATTAAATTGGCATGCGGTATCGGTAAAACCATTTGTTGTTCGAATAATCTTTTGGTGAGAACTTGGTGGAATTCAATGGGAACATATTTTTGAAGTCCAGGGAAATTAATCCTCTGTGTGCGGGTGACTCTGGCCGTCAGGGAAGAGATCGGATTAGGCCGGTGACCCTATGCTCAACGGTTGTTATTGACCGGATCGTACTTAGAGAAAAGTTCCACGGGCTGCCTACTCGTGGTGACTCTAAGTTCTGATATTGGATCCAATTTTGAGATATTTATTCACTGGCACTTGGTACTATTGATTTTGGTTGTGGTTCCCCATTGTTATTGGAGATTGGATTGAGAACACCATTAAGATTTATCGGATGAATCGTTAGTTGGATTAATTGATTATTTTATCGTTCACCTCTATGCCAAATTTTATTGACATGGTAAATTATTTTGATCCCTGTTTTAGAACTGTATTTAATATACATGCTTTGCTACTCACTGAGCTCGTCAGCTGACGGAATTATTCCAACTTCTTTTTCAGGCAAGTTGGGCAGTTAGGAGGACTCTGGCGGTATCTCGGGGTGTTCTTTTGTTTGACCTCCTTAGGGTGTCTCATCATAATTTAGTATTTTATGTATCGCTTCCGCAATTGAAACATTTTGTCAGGTGTTTGGATCTTTTTTGAGATTGTTTGATTCATGGGATGTTTGTGCCCCATGCTTATGATTGGGATTTATTTAATAACAAAAAAAATATATTTATTGTTCGACAACTTATTTTATTTTAGGCTGCGTGTTCCATGAGTTGGCCTTGTGGTTCACGGCCGGTCACTTCTCATTTTGGGGTGTGACAATTGTGGTATCAGAGCCAGGTTTAAAAAAAAAGAAGAAGAATTTTTTTGTTTGTATCATTTTCATTTAGTGGAGGTCCGAGTCCCCAGAGTCCTACTGCCATTTGTGAGAGTGTTTGTTATTTGATGTGTATCGGTACCCACATAGTATTATGGAGATAGTAGTCATTCAGTGGGAACATTATTTTTCTGTAGACTTTGGATAGGATATTGGAGGAGAATGGGGCATATGTGATTTTATTAGTTATTTGGGTTGTTGCCCTCATTTTACAAGTACGTTAGTGACGTAATGTAGTTGGAGTATGATATTAGTGAATCTGAAGATTGAATATTGGTGGTAGTACACTTGGAGATTGGCTTAAGAATGTAACTTAGATGACTGCTACAAGGTTGTATTGACGATGAGTTAGTTGAATTGTATGAGATTGTGCCAAGAGTTTATTACTTGTAATACTTAGTACACATCCCGGAGGGTACTCTTGAATTGTTGTTTGATCGGTCCTTCGTTCCTATACTTGAGATCCTAGTAGATAGTCGGTTATGTTCTATTAGAAGAGGTCCTATAAATTCCTTGATGGTTATTAGGTGAATACCCTATGAACTTGTTGATGGTTAGGATTTCTATGATTCGTCGTTTCAAAAAAAAAAAAAAAACCTTACAACTAATGGGTATAGAGTGGGAGTAGTCGACTGTTGAAAGTGGATTTTTCTAACCATAGTATTAATTTTTTTTTGGTTGCGAGAATTTGACAGTAAATAGATAGGCTTTGGCAAGGGTATGATTGCTTGATTTGTATTGGCATGCATTGGGCTTTGGCTATACATGTGACTGCTTGGGTTGGTTTGAGTTTATGGAAAGGGATTGTTACAGTATGTTTGGTGATTAGACAATGAGAATATGGAGTGCACTAATGGTGCTTTGAAATTTTAATGCATTACGGTATCACTATTGTGAAATTATGGGAAGTTTAGGGAGGAGAAAATTTGTGTGGATAAACATATGTGATTAGAGTTGTTATCGTGCCATTTGAAGTAAATATGGAGTGTTACTGACTTGATCATTAGTAGTTTTGGGGTTCTTAGTTTATTTGCTATGAAACGTTAAAACTCTTACCTTTGGGCATAATTTAGAGACTTGGTTTTGCAATGACAAGGGAATATTCTGCGGTGTTAAATTTTGGGTTAGTACATGGAGTTGATCTTCAAGTTGCAAGTTGAATGTTAGGATCTTTAGGCGATGATGTGTATTGTACGTTATTTGGGATGTGAGGCTAGCGGCTAATTGGTTCGATTATTAGTTTTGAGGACATCATTGAATTTGTGTAATTGATAAAGGCTGCGGATATGAGTATAATGACCCGTGAGATTTTTGGATGATTCTGTGGAATAAAATTTTGTTTATGCTTCAGCAATATTATTGTTAACCGTCTTGAAACTTTGGTTGAGGTGAGAAGATTAGATTGCATGTATTGAAGAATTCTTTTCTTGCAGCTCTTTGGGATATGTGGAATAGACAACGATATTTGTGAGGCATCTTGTTACCCAAAATTTTAATCTGGACTTGGTTATTTGTTTGGAATCTAGTGAAGACTGATTTGAGAATGTTTTACTGAAACTATTGGAGGGTATAGGTGTATGATGTGTGGCTGAATAGTAAACCAATCATAATAAGAGGTGATCTGTTGAGCCATATGACTTGTGGTACTGTAATAAATTTCAAAAGTTTTGAGGTCTAAGGAGTTCATTAGTAGACTTTGGATTTTTGTGAGTAATGGGATTGTAGATTGAAGATCAATCCTTAGAGCTTGACTTACTTGGTTTGAGCTGTAATTATTTTGATTCTTTCCTCGGCTACTAATTCTAACCATGATTGATCAGTTGGTAGATTATCTTATTTGTTAGTTGTAAGTTAGTTCCTTTTTGGTGAAGTTGGAGTATTATATCATGGAGATTTTTGTGGAAATATTTAGTTGGTTTGTATCTATGGAAGGTAGTAAGATGTCATGAAGGCTTATATATATTTTTGGAACTTAACTGTTATCGAGTTGAATGCGGAGGAGATAGTTAAATTTCATAGCTAGTAATGGAATATTCAACCTTGACTTATCACTTTAGCAAAAAAAAAAAAAATTTGAATGTTCTTTTTAGTGATGGAGCTTGCAAATATACTTTTGGGCATTGATGATATACTTAGTATTATGGATTTAGTATCTGTTTGAGTTAGTAGTTTTTGTGATAGCCATAAAAGTTTGTTGCAACAGATATTTATTGATTGGTCATTTTGAGTTTAATGAGTACGCTCAGCTTGAGTGTGGTTAGTGTCTTGGAAAAAAATTAGAATTGAATTTCTTTATGTGATTTGATAGAGTAAGATTGGTGCTTTATTAGATGTTCAACAGGATAGGAGGATGCACTATTGTTTAAAATATTAATTTTGGAGTTTGGAGAATATGGTAGAATTGGTTATGATGGTCTATTTCAAACATTTTATTAGTGGTTTGTGCTATGCTTCGAGTGCCTACTGAAAAGTATGTTGATATGAAATGAGGGGGACTTATGAGATGAACCAATGAGATTTTGGATTTTTTTTAGAAGAAATTAGGACATTGGTTAGAATAATCCTTTTGTTTGAATTTCTCTATTGATGCCGGATTTTACGTATGGGTGTTCCACTTGGAACAAGATTAGATGCACTTGGATGTAGTAATGTTGGACATATTGAGGCAGTAACTATTGAATGGTTTGCAAATTTTTGGAGTTTTTGGATATTCGAGATGTTCAATTTTATGGAGGCATGATTCTTTTCAGAGTTTCAAATAACTGCATACATTTCTTTGACCTTGATGTGAGTGATACGGAGTAGCTAAAAGATTATAACTATTGCATGAAAGTCGAGTTTGGAGTTTGTAGTTGATTGGCTCACTAAGTCAGTACATTTTATTGCTATTAACATGATGTATAAGTTGGATCGTTGGTGCAGTTGTATTTTAGGGAGATTGTTAGATTCCCTGGTGCACTTGAATCAATTGTGTCAGATTGTGATCCCCATTTTGTATCTAAGTTTTGGGGTGCCTTACAGGCAGTGATGGAAACTCGTTTACATTTTAGTTTTGCTTACCACCCGCAAACTGATGGTCAGAGTGAGAGTACTATACAGACTTTGAAGGATTTATTGAGAGCATGTACCTTAGAGTGAAAAGAAAATTGGGATGATCAATTGTCGTTAATCAAATTTGCGTACAATAACAGTTATCATTTGAGTTGGGAGTTGTTCCATATGAGGTTTTGTATGGACGGAAGTGTATATCCCCTATCCGTTGATATGAGGTTGGAGAAAGGTGACTTTTAGGACTTGACTTGGTGGAGGATGCAAAAAAAAAAAACTATTTGGGACAGGTTTGTAACCACTTGGAATAGATAGAAAAGTTATGCAGATAATCGTAGGAGGGATTTGGAGTAATTAGATGACCCTATGAATATTTTTGGAATGATGGAAATCTAGTGACTATTATTTTGACATTCTCTTACAATTTTGGAAGTCTTAATTTGATTGACGGGGTTGGTTGATTAGCTTCTTTGATAGATTTGGGCTAGTTCAATTTCTGGTCATATTGTAAGTGATACTTTTTCGAACAGTCATTGGAGGGATTTGGAGTTTGTAACTAGAGATATTGTACTTCTTAAGGTGTCCCCATAGAAAGATGTTATTCGGTTTGGCAAAAAGAAAAAAAAATTGAGTCCTCACTATATTGGGCCGTTTGAGGTTTTGGAAAGGATAGTTGAGGTGGCCTATCATTTGGCGTTGCCACCTAGTTTGGCTTGGGTTCATAATATTTTTCATGTATGTATATTGAGGAGGTTTGTGCATAGTTCGTCCCATGTGATTGATTACGAACCACTTCATGTTTGGGATGGTTTAATCTATGAGCAAACCGTATAGATTCTGGATACGAAAGAGAAAGGTGCTTCACAGTAAAACGATTTTATTGGTCAAGGTATTGTGGTGCAATCACACGGTTGAACAAGCTACATGGGAGTGTGATAAGGAGATGCACAAGAAGTACCCATATTTGTATGCATGAGGTTAGTAAGCAATTTCGAGGACGAAATTATTTTAAGGGGGGAAGGATGTTACAGCCTAGAATTTTAATTTATTTTATTAATCATTTTGGCCATTATTTAATTGAGTGTTATGGTTGGGTCTTGATTAATTATTTTTGCGTACACACGGATACAATTGTCGTTATTATAACTACAAGGGTATGAGTTTAATTAACCATAATAATTTAGTTTTTATCTCAGTTAGAATATTAGATATTTTGTTAAACTAGATGGCTATAATTGTGGGTGTTCGTTATTAGTGGGAACTACCTAAGGCTATAGTTATAAGTTGAGTAGGGTTTCTATTAGGTTGGACGTATCATTCTGAGGAAAGAAAAAAGGGGCAGCTTCGAAGGTCTTCGAGTTCAAGAATTCTCCAATTGGTGCTCTTGATTTCCCTAAAATAGGTACTGTACTCCTTAAATTGATTTGGTTGCCTCCTAATCTACTTATATGTTTTAGTCTACACCTAGTTCTGCTTCTCGTAAAATTATTGGATGTGTTGGATTGTGGCAAGGCGAGAGGGAAGATGGTCGTATGGGTGCCGTGTCGGTTTGTGCGTGAGTGTGGTGAAGGGAGATTTTGGTGGGAATGGCCGAGAGAGTATGGGTGTTGTTGTGGTGGTGGATTTTGTATTGCTTATTATAATGTATACAGTATATAAAACCTAATTAATATTTTTCAAGCCTAGGTTATATGGTTCGGGTGATGAATTGCACGTGGAATTGGAGGCATGAGTTGGGTTTTGTTTTGTTGGTGGTTACTGGTGGTAGTAATTAGGATTAGGTTAGGTTTATTTTAATAGGAGAGAAATTGGTATTCTATATTTACTCAGTGTGTATTTGCATAGTTAGTCATTTCGTGCTTTGCTCTTTTGTTCAGGTTAGCGTTCTTTTGCGTGTTCGATTGCATTACTTTTGGATCCAGGTGAGTGGTTAAGCATGTTAAGTACTTTCAAACTTCCCCGCGTCCCTTAAATTGTTGTTTTGGAAAATTTATGATTGAAATCGGAAACACACAATTGTTTATGTTTGATTATATTAAATTGGCATGCGGTATCGGTAAAACCATTTGTTGTTCGAATAATCTTTTGGTGAGAACTTGGTGGAATTCAATGGGAACATATTTTTGAAGTCCAGGGAAATTAATCCTCTGTGTGCGGGTGACTCTGGCCGTCAGGGAAGAGATCGGATTAGGCCGGTGACCCTATGCTCAACGGTTGTTATTGACCGGATCGTACTTAGAGAAAAGTTCCACGGGCTGCCTACTCGTGGTGACTCTAAGTTCTGATATTGGATCCAATTTTGAGATATTTATTCACTGGCACTTGGTACTATTGATTTTGGTTGTGGTTCCCCATTGTTATTGGAGATTGGATTGAGAACACCATTAAGATTTATCGGATGAATCGTTAGTTGGATTAATTGATTATTTTATCGTTCACCTCTATGCCAAATTTTATTGACATGGTAAATTATTTTGATCCCTGTTTTAGAACTGTATTTAATATACATGCTTTGCTACTCACTGAGCTCGTCAGCTGACGGAATTATTCCAACTTCTTTTTCAGGCAAGTTGGGCAGTTAGGAGGACTCTGGCGGTATCTCGGGGTGTTCTTTTGTTTGACCTCCTTAGGGTGTCTCATCATAATTTAGTATTTTATGTATCGCTTCCGCAATTGAAACATTTTGTCAGGTGTTTGGATCTTTTTTGAGATTGTTTGATTCATGGGATGTTTGTGCCCCATGCTTATGATTGGGATTTATTTAATAACAAAAAAAAATATATTTATTGTTCGACAACTTATTTTATTTTAGGCTGCGTGTTCCATGAGTTGGCCTTGTGGTTCACGGCCGGTCACTTCTCATTTTGGGGTGTGACAATTGTGACTTGAGAAGGCAGTCTCATCGTAGGAGGGGCGCACCCGTAGGGTCAACCCGTGCTCGGTGACGTCACCCCTGCGACTTGGAGGTACAGAAGGGACAAGTGTTGGGATTTTACTAGGCACCATCTTGGGTCTAACCAAGGCCCAGGTGCCCTAATAAATACCCTAGACATTCCCTCTGATTTGATAGAGACAGTCTTTTCTAGAGAGAGAAAGTGGTGTGCATTGATTCTAAGGAAGAAGTACATTTTTCTCCAGATTGACCTCACCCAATCCATCTAGGAAAAGTTGCTCTGCCTCACACGTAAATGACAAAAACACGCTGCTTTTGTCTCTTTTGTCCTCCTGCTTTTTCCCTTAGATCACTTATTTTTTCTCTTTTTGATCAAATTATCAACCAATTGAACCTCTCCAGCTTACGTAGATTCACATATTAGCTACCCACGCGAGATTTACAAACAAAGTGGAAAGATTACTACATTGCCATACCCGTGAAAGTTATATGGCACTTTAACTCCCAAAAAAATTTCAGCCAGGAAAAAAAAAGTTTAATGGCTTAGATTGAAGGAAACAAAAAGCGAGGGCTGACGCTGAAATACGTAAACTATTGGAGGAACAAAACAAATCGGCTAGGGCTTGTTTGGCAATTGGGATTACAAATCCCAACAAACGCGGATCAATCTCAATCCTCCATGCGAATTGCTAAACTATGGAACCCGACCAAGACCCCACTCTTCCACACCTCCGATCCACCAACCACCGCCAGGCGGCGGAGAATCTGCACCGGAGGCTGCGACAGGCCGACAAACTTGTGCCTCTGCGAAAAAATCCCAACCGAACCCATCTCAACCCTCACCCAAGTCGTGATCCTCCACCACCCCCACGAGCAGCGCCACAAGCTCGCGAAGGTGCCCGTCCTCACCAAGCGCCTCCGCTGCTGCCAGGCCCTAGTCGGCCGCCACTTAAACCTCGGCGACTCGCCTCTCCTCGATTCTCTCTACAATGCCGCCGTTGAAAACCCTAGTCGACCGTTTCGCGGCAGGTATCTGTTTCCTGGTAGGGAAAATTTCAAAATATCACCTGACTTTTTACACAAATCACGCATAAGTATTTGACCTTTTAATATTATAAAAAATACATGATTTATTTAAAAACTCATCAAGTTTTCACCTGTTGTTAACTTTTCATAAAAACAAACGCTGAAATAACTTACATCTGGCCATTTGGAGGGAAATCAATATATATTTTGGAAGAAAAATATATTATTCTACTGATTTCCTCCCTCCAAAATCCACATATGGGGTCTTGGAGTTCCAATGGTTTGTTATGGAAGTATTATTATAAGACTTCATTTTAGTTATTGTAACTGTTTATTTTTGTTGAACTAATTATTGCACATTTTTTATGACCAAATTTGTTTGTCATTTTTTTGATAGAGCTTGAGATGGTGTGAAGCAAATAAAGGAGAGGAATGAGATGTTTGGAGATATTGGAATATCTCTATTCTACTTAACTTTTTCTATAACTTTTAATTTTGTTCTCATTTGAATTTTCTTCCATGTTTCTTAGTTTTGTGTCTCACTTTTTTTATTTTTTTATTCATTTCGTCAAGACGAATCAAAAAAGTAAAAAAAAAATTATATATTTATCCAAATATTTTGAAAAATAGTCAATTTTTTTACTTAAAAATGGTTATTTTCTAAAATATTTAGATAAAAGTAATATATATGTATACACACACACACACACACTCTTTTCCAATTCGTCCGTTTAGGCAAATCAATAAGTTACAAAATGTTGACGCAAAAATAACAAACGCGAAAAAAAGAAAAGAAAAACTAAACTAAACTAAAAGTTATAGAAAAAGTAAAAATAGTTGTTATTGTAACTCCATGGCGCCACAAGTGGATTTTGACAGAAAAAATCAATAAAGTAATGTATTTTTCTCCCAAGATGTATATTGGTTTCCCCGTAAATGGCTAGGTGTAGGCCATTTCAGCATTTTCGTTTGTTTTTGGATGGAAAGTTAACGGCCGATGGAAAATTGATGAGTTTTTAAATAGGTCAGGTGTTTTTTTATAATATTAAAAGGTCAGGTGCCTATGCGTAATTTATGTAAAATGTCAGGTGCTATTTTGAATTTTTCCCTAATATGGCTTATGTTTCGGGAATAGTTTTTCCAAAATTACTGGTTTAGTGTGCATTTCCGCTATATTATTGGATGACATGCTAATGACAATAGTTAAGTTGTTTTCGCTAAATAATACTATTTTAGTTATGTACATGAGGAGAATGACCTGCCTAGAAATTCGAAAAAACATGGATTTTGTTCTATTTAATCCATTTAGCTTGGCACAAAAACATGTATTGTGTTCGGTATTATGTGCTTTTCGCAATATTTTGTTTAATTTTTCTTTAATTTTTTTAAAAGCAATTATTCGACTCGGCGAGGAATCAGAAAAACATACGATAAAGAATCGAATTTGAAAAAGTTTAGATATGACTGACAAGAAAAGATAGCTACTTCAAACTTCAAAGACAGCTAGTAATTACATGTACTTCATGCCTATAATTTGTGGATGATTAGGGATGATTTCAGTTGACATTATTCCAACCCCTCTGTCAGCTTTGTTTTCATTGGTAAATGACTTGTTTCTCACACGAGACCTTAATATCTTGCGTAAGTTGCCTTACCTGGGGCCTATGTTCCTTGGACTTGGGTATTGGGTGCGGCTGTGCAGGTACTTGTTTAAGTGTCCGCCTCATCTAATTTCCGTTAAGGACTCCAAGATACACCAAAATATTCAAATTTCTTAATATATTTCTTTTGTATTGTCAGATAAATAGTGTTTAAAAAGTGCCTTAGGATGTTTCGTACTATATAGGAGTTCCACGCATAGGTCAAGATAACTTTGCATTTCAAAAATGCTTGCTAGGTGTATGTCCAACTGAATGTGTTGGACATGTGTTACAGACACTTGTCCCAGTGTCGAGTGTCCAACACGGGTATTTTCAACATTTAACATAGCTCAAGGCTACGTGGAACTTTGTAATTTTTTGTAGAGTACTTTTAATGATCGCGGTTATCTGGAGACCGCGTGTATTTGTGGCTCCTCCACATCTGAAAATGGATAAATGGTCCAAGAATTTTGTTTTCCAATTTTCTTGCATCGTATAAATTTTTGCGTGTTCTCTTCTTAGGATCTTATACATTTTTGTGTGTTCCCTTCTTAGGGAGCAAATACAAGATTGCTTGCTTTCGGACAGTGAAGATGGAACCTGAACCTGCCATTGCTCATTTTCAACTTCTTCTGCGGATATATCTTCTCACTCTAGATGCTTGCGCTTTTTAAGCAATGGTTCACATTGCTAGAGTTGATGCTTCATAGAGGGAAAACGCTATAGCAGCAAGCAGCCGACTAACAAGCGAAATGTATAGGCTTTTATATATCGTTTCAGCGACAAGAAATCATGAACGTTTGATATTTAATCCAGCTTTTGCTCTTCTCTTTTGCTGGTATCAAGCTTTGAGGTGATGCAGATTCATGTCTGCTATCTACGACATGCTCAAATGTATTGTTTTCGTCAACCAACGGTTTAACTATCCTTCTCTTCAAAAAAAATTCAGTGCTTTTTGGTAGTTTGTTTTGTTTTTTGCTCGGCAAAAGCATCGTTGTTGTAGCGAGGTTTGAGCTTCAGTCAAATGCACGGTGCCTATCACGGGCAAAGTTGTCAAATCCGTTCCGTACCGGCCGGTACGTACCGTACCGGTGCATAAACGGAACGCAAAATGTCATGTTCCGTTCCGGTTGAAATACCGGCCTGTTCCGGCCAATATCGGGTGTACCGGACAATACCGGCCTGTTCCGGACATATTCCGGTGTTCCGGCCGGTACAAAATTACCCTCTCTCTCTTCTTTTTTTTTTTTTTTTTTTACATTTTATTTATGTTTATACTTAAAATATGGTAGATATATATTAAATATATATATAAAATATTAATTGAGGTAAATCCGGAACGGTACCGGGATATAGCCCGGTACCAGTACGTACCATTCCAGTAGTGAAAACGGTACGCTGGCCGGTACGGTATTGACAACTTTGATCACGGGATTACTACTCAACGTGCGCTTTTTGGTAGTTGCTTGTGAGAATGAAATATAGAATTGCCTCTTCTTTTTTCCTCTTTTGTTGACCAATGACCGATCAATAAGATTTGGTCAATGCCCTTTCTGTTTGTTGTGGGAAAATGTTGAAATTATGAACTCTTGAAGCTTTGCTAGCAAGAAGTTACGAATTGAGATCAGGGCCTTATTTTTAGGGCACGATGCCTGTTGATGGGCCTTATTTGACTTGGATAGGGGTGAACCCGACCCATCTTGGATTTCCCCATAATATGATTTGAATCCGGCAAACGGCTGAATTTATTGTAGGTATATGCATGTAGATGGATCCAAATATTTCAAATTTCATTTGTGGGGCCTTTGTAAATTCGTTCGTAGGTTAGACCTCTTCAAGATTTACACAGCATGCTAATCTTATGATTACAAGTTACATTTCGTTAAAAAAAACTTCATGTCACACCTAATCAAGTCCACTGTATCAGATAAGTTCGGTGTCATGGATGGATATAATTGATTTGCTTCAATGAGTGGAACTCAAATTTGTTATAGATTATATTCTGAAGCACAAAAAAAAAATAGAGAGGAACTCAAAGGTTTTTTGTCGGTGGCTAGTCTTGCGAAGGGCTATAAACAAACCAAGCAGCTTGTGAGCTCGGCTGGGCTCGTTAACGCTCAGCTCGGCTCGTTATTAAATAAGTCGAGCTCGAGTTTTCGGCTTGTTTAGTAAATAGGTCGAGTGGATCTCGGCTTGTTAACGGAGGCTCAATTCGATTAAAGATGTTCGTTTAGTAAATGACTAAACTCGACTTGTTAAGGTTCGAGCTGAGCTTGAGCTCGACAAAGCTCGGTTCGGCTCGGCTCATTTACCGCCCTAGACTCTTGCGGTGACTTTATTGTGAAAATGTAGCCAGTTGGACCCCCAACGATCAATGATTACGATCATTTTCTGAGAGTTGAAAATCTAGTCTATGAGTTGATTTTTAAGGAATACTCGATCCCTTGCTACAGTTCCAGCCCTCTACAAACCGAATTAATGGCTATTCTTCTGGCAATCAAATGGTCCTTGAACGCTACCTTGCAGATTGCAGGACCGAGTCCCATTTCGGGGACACTTTTTTGTTGTGCAACATTGGCCTGAATATTTCAAAATTAGATTTTTGCAGGATCAAAAATGTCGAGCACAAGGAGGTGCACCGGGCCCATTGCTTAGCCAAGAACACTCTGACGCATACCTCTACTGCTACAGCTACGGGGGGATATACCTTTTTGGGCCGTACGGCGATATAACTTTTTGGACCGGGACCTCGGCAGTGTTTCCCGTTTTTGCCTAGTTTTCTTTGTACATGGTGTGTTGATGTAGTTTGGTTGTTGTATTTCCTTGTAACCGATCTCTTATATTAATGCATTTCTTGCTTTTCCACTAAAAAAATAAGAATATCTAGTCTATGTTGAACAGTAATAACTCTTTATACTAATTCCCTAAAGGACGCCCACGTATCAAAACTATTTTTATTAGTGCTTGAATGTAATAAGAATTTCGAATGCATTACCTTATGAGTTGGGTATAAGGTTCTAATACATAAAAATTTTGGTATTAACAGAAAATGTTTTGACATTATTTCCTTCGGTGGATAGTCGCGAGCTGATTTACAGGAAGTCATGCGTGGTAGACTAGAAGGGTGAGGTCAGCCACTCTAATCATCTCTATGGGCATTATTTAGGGGATGCACGCAATGGGACCAATTATAAGTGTCGCTTCTTGCCAACACATTTAACCTCATCTCTTGTTAAATGGGACCATTCATTTTGGAATTGGATCAATTATAAGTGTTACTTCTTGCCGACACGTTTAATTGAGTGCAGCAACTCTTTCCATAACAATGACATAATTGGTCGCATTCCAGAATAAATGGTCCCATTCCATTTTACGCTGGAGACAGAAGAACCACAAAATAGAAAAAAGGAATAATAAATGGCTTTTCGTATCACCATTCACCACCATGCTGTCATAGTGCCAAGCCAATTAGCCCTACACTTTAATTTCCCCTCAGCCACTCAAAATTTATTACTCTTTGACTCTTTGTCATTACACATCCCAAACAGGAACATTCCAAACAGGAAAGTGACACTGCAAGACTGCAACTACACGAGGAGCGCCCATGCGCGGCCTTGTCACTGCTATAAAGATAGATAAAGATCTCGGTCATCGATTTGATGTGGTCTTTCACTTTTAATTTTGCATTCAAAATCGTAGTCTATCAAGGTGTAACTAAAAGTTCCTATCTTTTAATCACGTGATAGAACCGTGATTAAAACCATGACTAAAAAGGTAATAATCATGATTAAAAATGATAAAACCGTGACCTTTAATAACTTAACATCTCAGTTTTATTATACAATCGTGGTTGTTTAGAGATAAATAATCTCAATTTTTTTAAAAACCGAGGCTAAAAGTGGTGTTTTCCTATGGAAAAAAAATTCCATAGGAGGAGTCCCCAAGATCAATGATCCATTTCCAACAAAAAATTGAGATCAATGATTAGTCAACGAAGACTCTTCATAATTCTAAAGGATGCCCATAATGTTAACACTATTTTTGTTAGTGTCAAAGATTGTACTAATTCATTAAAGACTTTAGTATTAACAAGAATAGTTTTGACATTATTTCTTTTGCTAGAGTTGTAAGCTAAGCTGCCTTATATAAGAAGTAATGCGTGGTAGAAGGGTGAACCGCAGATACCGTATACAAAAAAGCAAATATACACAATTTGTATATTTAGTTTTGACAACCTTGCTTAAAGACACTTTGCCTAATGTTGTTTTCATGTTTAATTAAAAATTCTAAAAAAGCCAGCATCATAACAAACAACAGATGTTACATCTCCATATTTTTATAATACTATTTGATCGTTTCCATACAGTTGCTGAAGCAGTCTTACAAACATGAATCCCATAAATTTATTTTAAGAAAGATAATCTTGCAATAAAATGTTAAAAACTATCCGGGTGGATTTGAAGTTAGTTGTCCAGAAATTAAATTATTAACAGCCACACACAACGAATGGACATCACTTATCTTCATCTGTGGCTTTAGAAAACCATTCACATCCAAACATTCCAAAACATACGTCTCCATGCACCCACCATGCACCAAGTAGGAGGGTAGCGCCAACCGTCTGCTTGATTTTCTCGCCAAGTTTTCAACTTTTGTCTTTCAAAGAGCATGGCCAGTACTAGTAGTGAAGCTCCTCGCTCGTCACCTCGTGAGACTCCGACCATCAACAATTCTGCCAAAACCAAATCCAACTTCTCTATACCATCGCATTTGGTAGCAAACTTCAAGGCCAAATTTTGTGTCTCAAAACCAAGACCGGTTGACAACAGCCACCACAATGCTGCTTGCAGCAGTGCAACCGCCAAACGAAATGACCACCACAGGGAAGAAGATCTTCCCCCTTCTTCTGACATGATCCCTAATGATCTCCTCCTCGTTGATCCAGCTTCTAGCAGTGCAACCACCAAACCAAATGACCACCAGCACCAGGGGGAAGATGTTCCCCCTTCTTCTGAATTAATGATCCCTAATGATCTCCTCCTCGTTGATTCAGCCTTGAAGAATTACACAGACCATATGAATGTTCAAATCAACCTGGCCCGTGACAAGTTCAAGGAGCTACAACAAAACTCACGGAGCAGTGAAAGACACTTTGAAGAACTCCGAAAGGCCATCGCGAAGCTCAAGTTGCAGATCCCTACGCAGGTGAACATCCTTTCAACCACCAGCAAAGACGATCACCTCGGTGGAGCAGCTCTTTCCCCCACTTCTAAACTGATGCATAATGATCTCCTCCTCGTGGATTCGGCCTTTGCAGAGACGAAGGAGTACATGGACCGTATGAGTGAGAAAATCAACCAGGCCCATGAGAAATTCAAGGACCTACAAATATTACGGAGTGTTCCTGAGAGAGAATTTGACGTTACACATAAAAAAAAGAAGAAAGAATTTGATGAACTTCGAAAGGCCATCAAAAAGCTAAAAGTCCAGATCCCTTCGCATGTGAAAATCGGTTCTGCTGATTCCAACCGACATCATAACCGGTGGCCTAATATAAACGAGGCCGAGGATGGAATGACGGAATTTTTCTTCTACAAGGAGCCACGGATTGCGTACACTAGTGATTTCGATGACCTATTGATGGCATTTTATGACCTCCCCTGGAAATTGCGTAGGTTTTTGTTATGTTTCCTCAAGTTCCCACCAGCGGCAACTATAAAGAGAACTACGATGATTTACTTGTGGATGACCTCCTTTAGATATGTGGGGGATACCAACGAGGATGAAGGCAATAAGATCTTTGGTGAGCTTGTAGAAAGGGGCTTCATCCAGCCTATCTACCAAAATTGCTCCTTGGTTCCAGATAGTTGCAGAATGAGCCTTTCTGTTCGTCCTGCTTTATACAGAAAACCTTTTCGTAGTGAATTTACTTCAAATAATAATCTTGATTTGGATCCTAGATTAGATTGGAATCTTGAATGGGGGCCTTTTTGTTTTATCAACGTTGGTAAAGCCATTATTAATTGCGTGCCTGAAATACTTAAGAATGAAGGCTACATCGGAAGTCTTTATCTCGGAAGGTGGCAAAGCTCAACTACGCACCACATTGAGCTAGCAGACGCCAAAATTCTACATGGAGTACTGAAGAAACTAAATAGCTTAAAGTTTCTTAGCCTTCAAGGAATTTCTATGATTACGGCGCTTCCCGCATCCATTTTAGACCTCAACGATTTGACAATCTTAGTTCTCCGAGCTTGTCATAATCTTGAGGCGATTCCTGACAATATCGGTTTGCTCAAGAGTCTGACACACTTGGACATGTCCGAGTATTACTTTATAGAACACATGCCCAAGAGTCTTGCTCAACTATCAAACCTTGAAGTCCTTAAGGGATTCTTGATTGGAGATTTCAACAAAAACAAACAATCGTGTACTCTTTCCGATTTGTCAAGACTGCCGAAGTTGAGAAAACTTAACATTTATGTAAGTGTGAAAGACTTTCGCAGACTCTGGGACTTTGATGATTTAAAAAATTTTGAAGTACTGCAAAAGTTGACAATATCATGGGGAGGATGCTCTTTACAAGGTGAAAGCCGCAGACAAAGTCAAGGAAAGGCAAGCATGGCACAACTCAGTCAGAGCCCATTGACACTTCCTCCCAAATTGCAAAAACTAGACCTTCAGTGTTTCCCTTCAGAGGGTCTAATCGATTGGTTAAGGCCTGCCAGAATAAAGGGACTAAAGAAACTTTACATTAGAGGAGGGCAACTATATAATCTAGGCCAATCAAGGAAACACCAAGGGGAACACTGGAACGTGGAGATATTGCGTTTGAAGTACTTGAGCGAATTAGAGATAGATTGGAGCGAATTGAGGATATTATTTCCCAAACTAATATACTTGCAGCAAGTAGAATGCCCCAAGCTTACTAACTTTCCATGTGATGAGAGTGGTGTGTGGATGGACAAGAATGCCATATATATTCAGGAGCAGCTGCAGAAATACTCCAGAACCAGTGACATCGGCTCAAGTTCTATGGTGGAATCCGGTCCAACCTCTGATCAGGATGATTGTAAAATTTGTTCAATAGATGAGTAATAGCTTTTAGGTAGTTAGGTTTAGTGTAAGCTAAGTGCTTAGCTAAGAGATAAGAACAGTTGTTAAGGGAGAGTTGGAACCTTGGCTGTAACTTACTCAAGTACTTGTGAAGCCTCCCCAAGCATGGTAGGTTCTCCCATGGCTGCTATATCTTGTATTTCTTAATTTCTTGTTCTTCCTCTCTGGAACTTGTATTATTTCCCAAATAAACAATTGATAACTAGAAATCAAGCATGACTAGTATCTCACTGAGGTTGCTTTATGGAAGGATATTCAAGACTCTGGTTATTTAGGTGGAGCAGAAGAACGCTGATCTTGCTGTCGAGCAAGGCTGCTTGGACTATCGATCTATACTGACAAGTTTATTGCAATTTTTCCCTTGGGTACGCATCTCTGATTGATTGCTGTATTTCCATTGAGTAGCTCACTTTTGTTTAATCTTCTGGGTAGCCAAGTAGCAGGAATTTGGGAGATTCAATGTTGTGAGATTACTTCCGGAATGAACCACATAGGATATGGATAGATTTCAGTTTAGGGTGATTAGTCGTAGCTATTTTGTGGCAATGGCCTACCGTATTTATTCACTGTGTTCGTTTATTTCAAGTTCAGATCACAATGTCTATTCTATGGTTCAACAAAAATAGTTGGATAAGCCCATTTATTTATGTACTTTCTGGATATTTTATCAGAGCAGATGATAGCACAAGTTTTAGTGTAACTGTGCAGGATTTGTGACGTGGGTCGACCTCTGTGATCAAGGACGAAACTTGTGACTAATGGTATAAAGTTATTGTCCCTTTGAATAAAATGGCATTGGCTAATCTTGGTTGCATGTCTTGGATGGCTAAGTAGACATTGCTGGGCTCGTTTCCTATCCGCTAAAGTTTTTGGGATTCGATGCTCTAACATGGTATGAGAGAGAATGTGAGACAGCTTGATATACATTCTTGGGCCTATGTCCTAACACCTCATCCTTTCGGGCAATTAATGCCCTAACAGCATGCTCATCTACATTATTCATATCTGTTACGAAATCTTAGTCTCCAATACATTCTAGCAGTAAAAGCTTCGAAACTTCTATACTATATGGTTGAATACATACCTACTTTGTAGTTTTTGCTCCCTGGGGAGATACTGAGATTCAAACTTTAGGAAAATGCAAGGATTCAAACTTTTTTTTTATACCTATCTTCTGGGATTCGAATGTCAGTTTTGAATCCCATAGTTTGTCTTCTTTACAATATAAATGTCACGGATCATGTATCAGCCTGGTCGGCCAAGCCGTCAAGGAGCAAAAAGAAACAAAAATCAGTTACTGTCTTGCTTTCGATTGGAAAAGAAAGGGTTACTTTCTTGCTTGGAGAAGGTAACCGGAGTCCGTGATCTGCAAATTTAGACCAGGTCCTTCAGGGATCCTCATAATTATCAATATTTCGCTCGTGTTTATGTGGACCTAATTCTGTATGATCAGCAACTCCCTGGACTAAGCAGGAAGAGGGCTGAATTAGCTTGAGGAATTTTATTGTCTATCCCTTCCATTTTGAGGCGGTGATAGGATATATATTTTAATATTTTATATTTTGATTGTAGATTATAAATGGGATTCTCTTTGTGGAATCCTCTGTTGTATGGAAATGAATCGAAATGCATTAAAATTCTCTTTTTTGCCGCTTCGAATTTTAACATCTACATAAGTATGAAAGACTTTCGCAAACTGTGGGATTTTGATGATTTTAAAAAATTTATTTTCCTGCAAAAGTTGATAATATCGTGGGGAGGATACTCTTTTGGAGAAGAAAGAAGAATATTATCAGCACTATTCACACAAGGCCCTCTAATACTTCCTCCCATTTTGCAGAAACTAGACTTTCAGTGTTTCCCTACGGCAAGTCTAACCAATTGGTTGAGGCCTGCCGAGAGACTAAAGAAACTCTATATCAGAGGAGGGCTATTATGTGATCTAGACCAAATTCAGAAACGTCAAGGGGAGTGGTGGAACGTGGAGATATTGCGTTTGAAGTACTTGAGCAAATTAAAGATAGATTGGAGCGAACTGAGGATATTATTTCCCAAGTTAATTTACTTGCAACAAGAAGAATGCCCCAAGTTAAGTAACTCCTCGTGTGATGGGAGGGGCGTGTGGATGAACATGGAGGCCATTGATTCGCACATGTAGTAGCAGACATACTTCAAAACCAGCGGCACGCCCACGTGATACCCTTCCACCACTCACAGCTTGCCAACAAAGCTTCATATCATAATTTTTTCCTTTGTATAGGTTTCCTATTCACCAAATTTTATAATCTATACACGTAAAGGCATGCTAGGATTAGATGTTTTTTACACACTAATGATAAGTAGGTTATTTATCAATTTAGTTTGTCAACAAGAATGAGCACAACCGTACCTTGCCAACCTTGTGTCTGTTTTGGGTCTTTTGGTGGTATAGGATTGTCGAGGTTTTGTAGGTGCCAATATAGCTTGGATGTGCTTTCCCCGTTCATAACTCTGTCAACACAATTAGTTAGGATGTTAAATTTGTCGATTTCTCCCAACCCCTTCTCTGTTGTTACAGTGGCCCTTCCATTGTACTTCTCGTTCTACGTGGCAACTGGCAAGCCAAGTGCTCAACTCCACATCCAAATACTGCTACCAGCCTACCATTCTTGAATAAATGGACATCGTTTTTCTTTTTTTCTTTTTTTGGGTGCTTATAAATGGACATCGTTTATCTTTGTGCTTAGAAAACCATTCACATCCAAATTCCAAAACATACATCACCACCACCAAAGGAATAGGGTTGCCCCTAAACCTCTGCTTGATTTTCTGATCAAATTTTCAACTCGTCTTTCAAAGACCATGGCCAGTAGTGAAGCCCCTCCCTCATCATCTAGAGAGACTCCAACCATCAACAGTTCAACAAAAACCAAATCCAAAATGATCCGTAATGATCTCCTCCTCGTGGATTCGGCCTTCACAGAGGCGAAGAAGTACATGGACCACATGAATGTGAAAATCAACCAGGCCCATGAGAAATTTGAGGAGCTACAAACATTAGGCGGTAGTCAGGGAGACTTTGACGAACTTCGAAAGGACGTCATGAAGCTGAAGTTGCAGATCCCTTCGCATGTGAAAATCCGTTCTTCCAATTCCAATCCCCATCGTAAGCGGTGGCCTAATATAAACGAGGCCGAGGATGGAATGACGCACTTCTTCTACAAGGAGCCACAGGTTTTGCACAATGATTACCTCGGTGGCCAATTCAAAGCTTCCTTTGAGCTCTCCGACCCATTGCTTTTTTGTTTGTTATGTTTCTTCGCGTTCCCACCGGAGGCAACTATAAAGAAAAGGACGATGATTTATCTGTGGATAGGGCAGGGACTTATTTTGTGGCATCTACGGAGTAGAGGCTTGTGTCAAAGAGATTTTGATGCGATTATTCCGCACATAATAGAATAGGATGTTGGCAATGAGATCTTTGATTTGCTTATTGCAAAGGGCTTCATTGAGCCTGTCTACCAAAATTGCCCCTTGGTGCCAGACACTTGCAGGATGAGCCTTTCTGTTCGTGCTTCTTTTTACAAAGAAGCTAAATTTAGAAGATTTACTTCAAATGATTCTCTTGATCTGGATCCTGGATTCGTTTGTAGTGGTCTAAAAGTGCGCCCATGTCTGATCAATGTTGGTGAAGCCATTATTAATTGCAGGCCTGAAATATTTGAGAATATGAAATTTATTCGAAGTCTTTATCTCGGAAGGTGGCAGAGCTAAGCTACGCACCACATTGAACTAGCTGACGCCAAAATCCTCCATGGACCGAAGAATTTGTGTTGGTTAGAATTTCTTAGCCTTCGAGGAATTTCTATGATTACAGAGCTTCCAATAGTCATTTTAGAGCTCAAGCTTTTGAAGATCTTAGATCTACGAGCTTGAGCTTGTCATCATCTCGAAGCGATTCCGAACAATATTGGTTTGCTCAATAGTTTGACACATTTGGACATGTCCGAGTGTTACTTTTTAGAACATATGCCTAAGAGTCTTGCTCAACTATCAAACCTCCAAGTCCTTAAGGGATTCTTGATCGGAGATTTCAACAACAAATTCTTGTACCCTGCGCAATTTGTCAAGACTATTGAAGTTGAGAAAAGTTAACATCTACATAAAAGTGAAAGAGTTTCTCAAACTGCAAGGCTTGGAGTATTTAGAAAAGTTTGAAGACGTGCAAAAGTTGACTTTATCATGGGGAGGATGCTCTTTACAAGCTCAAGCTGAAAACGTAGCGGAAGCATTTCACTTTGCTACAGTTCCTCCCAAACTGCAGAAACTAGATCTTCAATGTTTTCCTATGATGAGTCTACCCAATTGGCTAATGCCGGGCAAACTCAAGGAACTAAAGAAACTCTATATTAGAGGAGGGAAACTATATGATCTAGGCCACTTTCAGAAACGTCAAGCGGAGCAGTGGACCGTGGAGATATTGCGTATGAAGTACTTGAGCCAATTAGAGATAGATTGGAGAAGGTTGAGGATATAATTTCCCAAGTTAATTTATTTGCACCAAGTAGAATGCCCCAAGTTTACTAACTTCCCGTGTGATGAGAGGGGCGTGTGGATGGAAAAAAAAAGGCCATTGATACTCATGAGCAGCTGAAATACCTCAGAACCAGTGGCATGATCAGTCCAAGTTCAATGTTCGGCTCTGGTTCAACCTCAGCTTTTTATGCACGTGCTTATTATTCTAACAACCCATTCTTCAGTAACTTCACCTAAAACAAAATGTAATACTAAAGCATGGTGTTTATTATTTTCTTATGAAATATGTAAATTTTGGTTATGAAAATGATAAAGATTGTAATGGATATTTATTCTTGTTTTTTCCCTAAAAACTGTCGTCACCATTATTGGTTGATCAACCAATTTTCTCAGATGATGAAAGCTGAGGGTTCCAACTTCTGTTTGAGCATAACATATCTCATGCATGTATCCTTTGAAACCTAGCTAGTGGAATACAACGAAACGTTACTCCATAAGGCTACCAACCTGCTTCTTTTCATTGGAGATGAAAACCACTTACAGGTCAGATCCCTCTGCTTCAGCTACCCCACTCGTGCATAGCCTTTTGCAAAGCAAATATACATTCTGGGAAACAAAAGGTGAAAGCAAAAAATTACAGCGGAAATCATGGAAATTAAGCAAAACAATGGGAGTACAAGGGAAAGCTAACCAACCAAATAAGAACCAAAAAATTCACGAATTATTTGGCAACATGCATTCTTGCGATTCCAGAAGGAAAAAGTCATTTTTTGGTTTAGCTTGGAAATTAACCATTTGTTACACGGCAAAGCTGTTGAAGTGAGGGTCTTGGATCATTTTTGTTTTAGCTTATATACTTCATATTACTTTGATATCTAGGCGATATGGGACTTCACTTCATATCCTCCCTCACACGCAATGTGATCACTCGGCAGCATTTGCAGGCAAGAGACACGTACCCTACCTATCTCTAGTACCTACCTCTGATTCTATGTTACAGTACGATTTTGACACTACAAAAAAAATAATAATAACGCCAGGAAAGACCCGACAAACACCGGGAAAAGTTTTAGTGGCATTTTTGCAAATCCCAGGGATGCTAAAGTCAGCTTAGGTTTCTGGCGTTCAAGAAAAGTCGCAAATAACCTATTGCGGCATTTTTCAAAAATGCCAGTAGAAGTCCCAGGATTAATCCAGCTGTTTTGAACATATTTTTTAGACGACGCTTTTGAAAAATGAAACGCCGGCTATACTAGTGTCGGGAAAACCACTTTTTCTTGTAGTATGGGTAAAACTCAACTCCAAAAACTAGCTATTCAAGTGAGGGTGCCATCATGCTTATATACTTTATATTACTTTGGTTAACCAAAAGATGTGAGACTTCGCCTCACACCAATAACCAAAAAAGATAGAATACAATAGTTCATGCAGGTACGAAAAAACTTTTGCCTTGTCTTTAACTTGGAAAATATGTTAGAACTTTAGATAATGACTCTTCATCTTTGATACAGCGAATTCTTTTATACACTAATTTTTAAATATCTCAAACAAGTCCATTGAATTCACAAAGTGTAGAAACCCAACGTATATGAACTATGAAGGGAACTACTCCTTCAGTCCCCCCCAACACAACACCACCACACACCCCCCCCCCCCCCCCGTTTTTTTCATATTTCCATTTAATGTCTTAGTCCACAAATTTTCAATTATGCAATTCCATATAAAAACGAACAATCCTCTCAAATTACAATATGGATACTCCCCTATTAGCATTCAAAGGTGCCTTTTGTCAGGGCTAAAAGGGCTACCGAGTGCACGAGGCTCCCCCACTGTAAGGTCGGGTGGTTGCATATATGAAGCCTTACATGCGAGCAATGTGACTCGAATCCTAGACCACAAGATCACATTGGGGCGATCTCATCGTTGTGCTTGAGCCGTCCTATTTCTATCAATTTTATCTAGTCACACTTATGAAACGTGTTTACGAACGGATTTCTTTCTTTGGATAAAATTAACATGGTTCTTTGCCTCTTTCCACTCCTTAATCTCTTTTTCAGATTCTTTGCCGTGCTTTAGGAACAACCTTGTCGGAACAAGAAGGCGTATAGGCTCAACAATCTGTTTGCTCTTTAATTTCTTTTAGCTTTTGTTAGCTTGAATCGTTTAATTTAATTTTAGCTTTGTACTTTTAGAATCCTCTGGTTTTGAAGTCCTGTGCATAGAACATGTGTGGTTGGAGCCTTAGTCACATGATCCTTTAAAAAGTTTTGCGCTCTTGCTCTCAATCCTTGCACTACGCTCACACTTTCGATCCCCTCTCTCGCTGATATTAGTAGCTTGAGATGTAGTAATTTAAAGACGTTTTCATGCTTGCACAAGCTTTGACGACTGCTTTTTCTATTTTTGTAGCCCGCGAACTTTCTCTTAATTTCTATTCTAAGAGGTTTTTTTGCTGCTACATTTTACATCACGTAGTTCAGCTAAAACGCTTCTTCAAGTTACCGGTTGAGCGAGAAGGATGACCTCCTTTCCCAAGAAAAAGGATTCTTCAGCTTCAAACCATTCCAAATGAGATTGGTCCGGTCAGAGTGTAGAGAATCTGCCCGAAAAGTACGGGCGAAAGGTCGTTGGATTTTGCCAGACATGACCATCAATGATCCAACTCAAGCATTAGTACCACATTCTTCAATTTTCTGCAACAAATCAAACATACTCTGATTTTCACTCGACTGATATTACGAAGAGACAGAAAGATGATAGGAATCTAATGCGAAGTTGAACAAGAGTAGAAAGGTATCTGAAGCAAGCGTGAGGTAGCGGAGACTCCAAAACCAAGAATCAAGAAAGCTCATGAGAGAGAGAGAGAGAGAGAGAGAGAGAGAGAGAATTTGTTCTCGTCTTCGCTCTGCTCTGCTTTGCTTTTGAGGATGAGGGAGAGAACCAAACCACAATTATTCACTCAATCTGTCTTTCTCTCACTCTATATTGCGAACTCTCAAACTCTCCTCGTCCCTTTCCTTCTCTCCATCCCCGCCTGGCCTCATCATTGCCTTACAGAGATCTCACAAGGTACTTCAATCCACTCATCAGTTGATTAATTACTTGATTATTTGAGATATCTTGTTTTCTGGTTTCTTTTGATTCTCTGGAATTCAATTTGGCTGTAAGATTGAAATTTTGTACGTTGATCCGAGCTAGATTGTCGAATTTTCCTCCATCAAGAGTAACAGTTAGATAAGGATAAAGTTATGGTAACAATTTGTGATTTTTATTATGACGATTTTTGGTTTTCTAAAGCATATTTTTTATGCTAGTTACGATTTCTACTTTAAAATTTACCTATTGAACATGTCATTAGCAGGTTACTTATAGTTAAAAAATATTGTTATTATGTAACCATAATTATTCGTACCAGAAATCATAATACTTGTACCCCAACCAAATATATGTGTACAATATCACAAATTAAATAAGGTTATCCACAAATATTATGACAACACCATAAATTGACATTATTTTATCACAATGAGTCATACAAAAAATTCTTTGACACGTATGATATTCCGTAACAAAATCAAAATATGTTGCACCAGAATCAACAATGGTTATACCCAAACAAAATACATGTGTAAAATACCACAAATTCAGTAAAATAACCGAATTTGTTATGACAACACCTAAAATTGTCATTTTTTTACCACAACGTGTCGTATCAAAAGAAAACATATTTAAATACTACAAATTATATAACAAACCATAATTGTTATGACAATACCATAATTTGGCATTTTCATACCCGCAACTGTCATAGCAAAGGAAATTGATTAAAATATTCCGTAACAAGACCAAAATATCACAAATTCAGTAATATAACCAAATTTGTTATGACAACACCATAAATTGACATTTTCATACCCACAATGTGTCATATAAAAAAAATTCAATCGGAATGTTTAATTAACGATAGTTATAATTAGCAAAATACCAAACCACAAATTCAGTAATATAACCAAATTTGTTATGACAACACTATAAATTGACGTTTTCATACCCACAACGTGTCGTATAAAAAAAATTTAATCGGAATGTTCAATTAACGATAGTTATAATTAGCAAAATACCATACCACAAATTCTGTAATATAACCAAATTTATTATGGCAATACTATAAATTGACGTTTTCATACTCACAACGTGTTATGAAAAAAATTCAATCGGAATGTTCAGTTAACGATAGTTATAATCAACAAAATACCAAACCATAAATGCAGTAATATAACTAAAATTTGTTATGACAACACCATAAGTTAACGTTTTCATACCCATAACGTGTCATATAAAAAAATTCAATCAGAATATTCAGTTAACGATAATTATAATCGGCAAAATACCATACTAAACGTCATTAGCAAGTATAATTTTAGAATGATCGATTATAACTGTTATAATATTAAGTCATACGATATTGAGCATTGTAACGCCTTGACTTTTCAGGAGCAAAATAAAATACTTTTTACGAAAATATTTCTAAATAAATAAAATATTTCAGAATAAAGGTTTATCTATTACAATCACAAGATAAATTTACTGATTTAAAATACATTATCTTCAGAGTTGACTATAAGTTTGACACGAATCCCGAGCATACTCGATTTCCATTCCTGGTATTCCTCTTGTGTCCGACTGCTCCTCCATTGAATTCTGCACCCTCTGGCAAATTGATCGCCGAAGCAATCGATTTACCAGGACACAGACGTATCCGTGAGTGATAAATCACCCAGTAGAATAATCCAACCCAACTACCCCTCTTACTATACAGTTAGCACGCAGCAGGATAAATATGGTACGAAGAAATAAAACAAAGATTTTTCACATAAATTGATTTATTACTATCCATTATCCTATCGTGCGATCTAAGATCTCCTCCACGGGATCTTTCTTCCCTACCAGCTAGTCATGCTCGGTCCCATGAGATCAATTGCCTTTGTTGTCGCAGATATACCGAGTGTGTGCACCCTAATCACTACAACACGGGAAAAACTTATCATACCTGAATCACAACTAGTGTTCGCTTATCTTATACATCACTTCACAATCATCACATTCATCACTGGGCTTACTTTGCCAGTATCAATTCATCATTCATCATTGGGCTTACTTTGCCAATCATCATTCATCACATCCATCACTGGGCTTACTTTGCCAGTTTCAATTCATCACTGGACACCCGCCAGGTTTTATCATCAGAAAATATTACTGGATCACCGCCAGGTTTTATCATCACAAACATCGCTGGACCACCGCCAAGTTTTATCATTAGAAAATATCACTGGACCACTGCCAGGTTTTATCATCACGAACATCGCTGGACCACCGCCAGGTTTTATCATCGCAAAACATCACTGACCAACCGTCAAGTTTTATCATCGTGAAATGTCACTGACCAACCGTCAGGTTTTATCATCGCAAAACATCACTGAACTAACCTCCAGGTTTTACTATCGCAAAATATCACTGGACGACCTGCCATGTTTTATCATCAGAAAATAACTCTGACCCTATCCGCTAGGTTTTATCAAAACATCACTGGGCTTACTTTGTCAGGTTTTATCATCAGAAAATATCTCTGGCCCTATCCACCAGGTTTTAAATCATTACTGGACTCCCGCTAGTTTCAATTCATCAATCAACACTGGGCTTTCTTTGCCAGTTTCAAACCATCATATCCAACTCATTACATCTCAAAATCCCGCCTACAGGCAATCTAAAAATAAAACTTTCCAATTTATCCATTATCTAGCATTGTCTAGATGAGTTCTATTTCGCAATACCACCCCATGTCTCTAGGGTCCAATCTAGCATTCAAATCAAGTATCGGTGCAATATACAACAAATCAATAATAATTAAAACAATTAATAAATAATGTAATCACGCAATTTATTATGAACGGACCATTGCCCTTAATATTATATGGTCACAATGTCAATAATAAAGTAAGAGTTTTAAAAAGAATTAAAAGAAAAAAATTTTGGGCTCTTATTAATTAATTCTAAGATAATAGATTAATTAAAAATTAATTAACTACATTAATTAGATAAAAATATTAAAATATTTATCATGACCTTAATAAGAGTCCTAAAGGTCCTATGCAACCAGTTAAGTGTCAAAAGTTGGGTTTGGAGGGCCGCGAGATTATTTTAAATAAAAAGATTAATAGAAGTTGTCGAAAGTAAAATAAATGGATAATAAATTATTTAATAAATAAGATAGGTCGAGGTGAACAACGTTTCATCTTTGGAAGGTAAAAAGTTCAAATAAAATTACTCGGGAATTTATAATAGGGTTTATATGGTCGTAAAGAATTTTTGATTGGAAACGCTATAAAAATAACAATAAATAGTAAATTAAATAAAAAAATATTAATTTAACAAGATATCATTTTTGAGATGCAAGGAGTCTAAAAAAAATTAGTTTGAGTGTTAAAACGTTGTTTGGAAGATCGCAAAGATTTTTCGTTTGTAAACTTTGAAAGATAACTAATAAATAATTCAATAAATAGATAATTAAATAAATAAAATATGATCTTAACAATTTATGATCTTTGAGATGTTAAAAGTCTAGAAAAAATAGTCCGGACATCAAAAATGATATTCGGAAGGTCACAAAGTTGTTTCGAAACGTTTAAAACCAACTTAATCTACCAGACAAATTAAATGATATAATTAATACATTTTATACTAAGTTGATATTATACTGTAAGAAAATAATATCAAGGATGTAGTTTTTTATAATATTAATATCAGAAATATTATAAAATAAATATCCGAAGGGTCATCTTATTCGTAAATAATTACAAATAAAGTGTCGGGCTCAAAAATAATATCAAATTGATGAATACGGCAGAAAACGCGCGCTAAACTATATTTTTTTCGTTCGGGACATAGGGTTAAGTATATAAACACTTAATATACTTAGAGAAGAGGTTGGATAGGATTATAGTATCTCGAATTGGATCGAATTGGTTTTAAAACAAATCTTGAATTTTGGAGAAGATAAATTCGGGTTTTTTGATCGGGAGACTTTGGGATCGGATTGAGGCTTGTTTGGTGATGTTTTGGGTTGTAGGAGTTGATCGGGATGGTTGAATTGAGTTTCGGTTGGACGTAACTATAAAACCCACTTTTCTCTCTCTTTCTTTCTCTCTCCAAACTCCAAGAATTGGAGTTTGGTTTTCTCTGGTTTTTCTCTCTCTTTTGGACTGGTGGGCGCGTGAGGAATATTGTGGCGTAAATTTCGTGGGTCTATGGGGAGGGGTTATATAGGTGATTTTGGAAGAGGTTGAATAAGAGTAAATTTAATGAGGTTGGGTTCATGAGGTTTGGAATAGACGAATTGGGCTTGATTTTAAGGTTAGGGAGGAAGTAGAGACTAAGTAGGAGACAGAGAGTCAGAAGGAGTTTGAGGTGAGGGAGAAGGAGTGTGCATGCACGCATGTGTGTGTAGAAAAAATTTAAGAAGAATGCATGTATATATGGCATGCATAATTGTATTTAAAAAAAAAAAGAATTGCATTAAGAAAATAATTCTAATAATATTATATTTAGAAAAAAAAATTGGGTCAAAAATCTGAGTCGTTACAAGCATTGTCACTAAAATTAAATATCGACAACTGAATAATCGAAAAAATTTAATGTATGCAGATACAAGAATGAAATTGATCGCTTAACATTAGACCTTTAATCAGACAAAAAAATTCCTTTTACTATTGAATTCGGGTGCCGATGAAAGGGCTTTATAAACCCTATCAAGCCAAAAAATTACATGGATTATTTAATCAACAAATATAACGAAATCAATGGTTTTGATCGTCATTATTGTGTTGCGATTGCAAGTTAACCATACATTCAATTGCGACAGAGAAATTGGTTTTATATCAAGTATATTGAATGCACAATTCTAAATATCCTTTTGATACGACACATTGTGGTAAGAAAATGTCAATTTTTTGTGTTGTCATAACAATTATGGTTATGTTAAATAATTTACAGTATTTTACAAATGAGAGAGAGGGAGAGAGAGTCAAGAAAGAGAGAATAACCTATTACCTGCTAAGCCATTTTTTTATTTTATTAATTGATTTAATAAATGAGTGGTCCGGATTATTCACTTTTAAATCTAAAGGTTTAAAATCATGGTGCGTATGGTACACCTCCTAATAAGGGGCGTGTACCATAGGACTGTCCGTTAAATAAATATCTACTAATATTTTTTTCTTCTTTCAAAGAGCATGGCAAGTACTAGCAGTGAAGTCCCTCCCTCATCAACTAGTGAGACTCAAACCATCAACAATTCTACCGAAACCAATTCCAAGTGGTCAGTACGGTCTTTCGTAGCCAAGTTCAAGGCCAATTTTTGTGTCTCCAAACCCAAACCGCTTGATAACGACCACAACAATGCAGCTTCAACCAGTGCAACCATGAACGAAAATGACAACCACGGTGGAGCTCTTTCCCTCTCTTCTAAAATTATTCGTAATGATCTCCTCGCCGTGGATTTGGCCTTTGCTGAGGCAAAGAAGTATATGGACCACATGAATGTGAAAGTCAACCAGGCCCATGAGAAATTTGAGGAGCTACAAACATTAGGCTGCAATCAGAGAGACGTTGACGAACTTCGCAAGGACGTCATGAAGCTGAAGTTCCAGATCCCTTCGCATGGGAAAATCCATTCTGCCGATTCCAACCCACGTTGTAACCGGTGGCCTAATATAAATGAGGCCGACGATGGAATGTCGCACTTCTTCTACAAGGAGCCAGAGGATGTGCACACTGATGATTTTGATGGCCTATTGAAAGCTTTCCATAAGCTCACCTGGGTATCGAAGTATTGTTTGTTATGTTTCTTCAAGTTCCCGCCAGCGGCAATTATAAAGAGAACGACGATGATTTACCTGTGGATATGCCTAGGATCATATACTTCCTCCCCTTGGCGTTCCAATGACGATGATTATGGCAAGCACATCGCCATCTTTGATGTGCTTGTTGAGAAGGGCTTTATCCAACCTATCTACCAAAACTGCTCCTTGGAGCCAGACAGTTGCAGAATGAGCCTTTCTGTTCGTTCTGCTTTATACGAAGCAGCTAAAGCTAGTGGATTTACTTCAAAGGATTGGGGTTTGGGGCACATATTTCTGATCAATGTTGGTGAAGCCATTATTAACTGGGAACCCGAAATATTTTATAATATCGAGAATATCAGATGTCTTTATCTCGGAAGGTGGCAGAGCTCGGCTACACACCACATTGAACTAGCAGACACCAAAATTCTCCATGCACTAAAGGATCTGAAGAGCTTAACGTCTCTTAGCCTTCGAGGAATTTCGATGATCAAGGAGCTCCCCACATCCATTGTAGAGATCAAGTATTTGGCAATCTTAGATCTCAAAGCATGTCATAATCTTGAGGCGATTCCTGACAATATCGGTTTGCTCAAGACTTTGACACACTTGGACATGTCCGAGTGTTACTTTTTAGAACACATGCCCAAGAGTCTTGCTCAGCTATCAAACCTCCAAGTCCTTAAGGGATTCTTGATCGGAGATTTCAACAACAAACAATCTTGTACCCTGCGCGATTTGTCAAGACTACTAAAGTTGAGAAAACTTAACATCTACATAAAAGTGAAAGAGTTTCGCAGACTGCAGGGCTTGGAGTATTTAGAAAAGTTTGAAGACCTACAAAAGTTGACTATATCATGGGGAGGATGCTCTTTACAAGCTCAAGTTGAAAACGTAGCTAAAGCATTTCACTTTGCTACAGTTCCTCCCAAACTGCAGAAACTAGATCTTCAATGTTTTCCTATGATGAGTCTACCCAATTGGCTAATGCCTGGAGAACTCAAGGAACTAAAGAAACTCTATATTAGAGGAGGGAAACTATATGATCTAGGCCAATTTCAGAAACGTCAAGGGGAGCAGTGGACCGTGGAGATATTGCGTTTGAAGTACTTGAGCCAATTGGAGATAGATTGGAGAAGGTTGAGGATATTATTTCCCAAGTTAATTTATTTGCACCAAGTAGAATGCCCCAAGTTTACAAACTTCCCGTGTGATGAGAGGGGCGTGTGGATGGAAAAAAAAGGCCATTGATACTCATGAGCAGCTGAAATACCTCAGAACCAGTGGCATGATCAGTCCAAGTTCTATGTTCGGCTCTGGTTCAACCTCAGCTTTTTATGCACATGCTTATTATTCTAACAACCCATTCTTCAGTAACTTCACCTAAAACAAAATGTAATACTAAAGCATGGTGTTTATTATTTTCTTATGAAATATGTAAAATTTTGGTTATGAAAATGATGAAGATTGTAATGGATATTTATTCTTGTTTTTTCCCTGAAAACTGTCGTCACCATTATCGGCTGCTCAACCAATTTTCTCAGATGATGAAAGCTGAGGGTTCCAACATCTATTTGAGCAAAATATATCTCATGCATGTATCCTTTGAAACCTAGCTAGTGGAATACAACGAAACGTTACTCCATAAGGCTACCAACCTGTTTCTTTTCATTGGAGATGAAAACCACTTATGTTACGGCCTAGAAATTTTATTTATCTTATTAATTATTTTGGCCATTTATTAATTGGGAATTTTATGGTGTGGGTCCTAATTAGCAATTTTCTTTTCTGCGCAATATAGTTACCATGTGCGTTATTATTAGTTCGAAGGTACAGGTATAATTATTCATTTCATTAGTTGGATTTATACGTAATTAACTAATTAGCTACAATTTAGGGATATTGTGAGTTAGTGGGTAGTTTTACAAGTTACACTTAAAGTAGAAAACCACAACAGACTAGGGTTATATCTCTTGAGAGAATACAGAAGCGAGAACTTCTGATTTTTCGAGAGAGGAAGCCGCAGACTTTTGGTGATCGGCTGATTGGCGATTGGGTAAGCGACTGTTGAAACTTTATTTTTGTTCTCTTTTTCCATTCTCTGTTGTACATGGTGAAGTTGAGTTTTGGAATGTATGGTTCGGTGGGTTAATGAGAGGTATTGGATTCCATTCTTTTGGCATTATTAGTCTCTTTTAATACTATGAATATGGAAATATGGATCAGTAGTGGAGATGCGATGTGTTATGTGGGTGTGGAACCAAAAGTCAAGAATGGTACATGGCGGTGCGTGGCATGGGAAATATTGGCGGTCGTGTGGGTTATGCACGTGGATTGGAGGCAAGAGTTGGGTTTGTAGTCTTGGTGTTGCTGTTGGGTAGTAATTAGCATTAGGCTAGTTTTATTTTATTATGTTACTCGTACGTAGGCAGTATCCCATATTTATGTAGTGTATATTTGCATAGCTAGTCATTTCGTGCTTTGCTCTTTTATTCAGGTTAGCTTTCTTTTTGGGTGTTCGATTGCATTACTTTTGGACACTTTTGGACCCAGGTGAGTAGTTAAGTATGTTACGTATTTTTGAAAGATCCCTGTATCCCTTAAAAGTATTTCCTTCTGAAATTTATATGAATGTTGTTCGGAGACTCAAAACTGTTTATAAGTTGTACTATAAATTGGCATGCGACGAATTTTCTAAGATCAATTGTTAATATTCTTTTTGGTGAGAACTTGGTAGATATTAGTGGGAACATTTATTTCGGAAGTTCAGGGAACTTATTCCTTCTTGTGTTGGTGACCCTGGCCATTGGGGAAAAGACCGTGTTAGGCCGGTGATCCTAATGCTCAACGGCTTTCTTTCGCCGGATCGTCTTAGGGAAAAGTACCACGGGCTGCCAACCTTGGTGACTCTAAGTTCGATATTTGATCCAATTTTGATGAGATTTATTTTGGCCATGGTACTATTTGATTGTGGTTCCCCATTGTTGATGGAGTTAATGTTGTGATCACCACCAAGAATATTTATTGGTTAAATACTTCATTGATTAATTTGTTATTTTGCCGGACACCTCGTATGCCAAATTAAGTTTAATGGTGAATTATTTTAATCCCCGCTTTCAACTTTATTTATTATACATACTTGCTATTCACTGAGCTCGTCAGCTGACGGATTTATTCCAACTTCTCTTTCAGGCAAGTTGGGGAGTTAGGCAAGGACTCTGGCGGCACCTCGGGGATTCTTTTGTTTGACCTCCTTAGGGTGTCTCATCTTAGTTTTATTTTAATAAATCGCTTCCGCATTCAAAACAATTGTCAAATAATGAATTCTTTTTATTATTGTTGAATTACTGGTTATTGTTTAGTTCATGGGATGGTTGTACCTCATGTTTATGATTGAGACACATTTGGCTTTTGATTTGATTAATAACGAAAAAGGGATCATTTGATTTTCAGTTACTTTGATTTAATCAGGCTGCATGTTCCATGGATTGGCCTCATGGTTCACGGCCGGTCACTTCTCATTTTTGGGGTGTGACAACTTACAGGTCAGATCCCTCTACTTTAGCAACCCCACTCGTGCATAGCCTTTTGCAGAGCAAATATACATTCTGGGAAACAAAAGGTGAAAGCAAAAAATTACAGCGGAAATCATGGAAATTAAGCAAAACAATGGGAGTACAAGGGAAAGCTAACCAACCAAATAAGAACCAAAAAATTCACGAATTATTTGGCAACATGCATTCTTGCGATTCCAGAAGGAAAAAGTCATTTTTTGGTTTAGCTTGGAAATTAACCATTTGTTACACGGCAAAGCTGTTGAAGTGAGGGTCTTGGATCATTTTTGTTTTAGCTTATATACTTCATATTACTTTGATATCTAGGCGATATGGGACTTCACTTCATATCCTCCCTCACACGCAATGTGATCACTCGGCAGCATTTGCAGGCAAGAGACACGTACCCTACCTATCTCTAGTACCTACCTCTGATTCTATGTTACAGTACGATTTTGACACTACAAAAAAAATAATAATAACGCCAGGAAAGACCCGACAAACACCGGGAAAAGTTTTAGTGGCATTTTTGCAAATCCCAGGGATGCTAAAGTCAGCTTAGGTTTCTGGCGTTCAAGAAAAGTCGCAAATAACCTATTGCGGCATTTTTCAAAAATGCCAGTAGAAGTCCCAGGATTAATCCAGCTGTTTTGAACATATTTTTTAGACGACGCTTTTGAAAAATGAAACGCCGGCTATACTAGTGTCGGGAAAACCACTTTTTCTTGTAGTATGGGTAAAACTCAACTCCAAAAACTAGCTATTCAAGTGAGGGTGCCATCATGCTTATATACTTTATATTACTTTGGTTAACCAAAAGATGTGAGACTTCGCCTCACACCAATAACCAAAAAAGATAGAATACAATAGTTCATGCAGGTACGAAAAAACTTTTGCCTTGTCTTTAACTTGGAAAATATGTTAGAACTTTAGATAATGACTCTTCATCTTTGATACAGCGAATTCTTTTATACACTAATTTTTAAATATCTCAAACAAGTCCATTGAATTCACAAAGTGTAGAAACCCAACGTATATGAACTATGAAGGGAACTACTCCTTCAGTCCCCCCCAACACAACACCACCACACACCCCCCCCCCCCCCCCCCCCCCCCGGTTTTTTTCATATTTCCATTTAATGTCTTAGTCCACAAATTTTCAATTATGCAATTCCATATAAAAACGAACAATCCTCTCAAATTACAATATGGATACTCCCCTATTAGCATTCAAAGGTGCCTTTTGTCAGGGCTAAAAGGGCTACCGAGTGCACGAGGCTCCCCCACTGTAAGGTCGGGTGGTTGCATATATGAAGCCTTACATGCGAGCAATGTGACTCGAATCCTAGACCACAAGATCACATTGGGGCGATCTCATCGTTGTGCTTGAGCCGTCCTATTTCTATCAATTTTATCTAGTCACACTTATGAAACGTGTTTACGAACGGATTTCTTTCTTTGGATAAAATTAACATGGTTCTTTGCCTCTTTCCACTCCTTAATCTCTTTTTCAGATTCTTTGCCGTGCTTTAGGAACAACCTTGTCGGAACAAGAAGGCGTATAGGCTCAACAATCTGTTTGCTCTTTAATTTCTTTTAGCTTTTGTTAGCTTGAATCGTTTAATTTAATTTTAGCTTTGTACTTTTAGAATCCTCTGGTTTTGAAGTCCTGTGCATAGAACATGTGTGGTTGGAGCCTTAGTCACATGATCCTTTAAAAAGTTTTGCGCTCTTGCTCTCAATCCTTGCACTACGCTCACACTTTCGATCCCCTCTCTCGCTGATATTAGTAGCTTGAGATGTAGTAATTTAAAGACGTTTTCATGCTTGCACAAGCTTTGACGACTGCTTTTTCTATTTTTGTAGCCCGCGAACTTTCTCTTAATTTCTATTCTAAGAGGTTTTTTTGCTGCTACATTTTACATCACGTAGTTCAGCTAAAACGCTTCTTCAAGTTACCGGTTGAGCGAGAAGGATGACCTCCTTTCCCAAGAAAAAGGATTCTTCAGCTTCAAACCATTCCAAATGAGATTGGTCCGGTCAGAGTGTAGAGAATCTGCCCGAAAAGTAAGGGCGAAAGGTCGTTGGATTTTGCCAGACATGACCATCCATGATCCAACTCAAGCATTAGTCCCACATTCTTCAATTATCTGCAACAAATCAAACATACTCTGATTTTCACTCGACTGATATTACGAAGAGACAGAAAGAAGATGGGAATCTAATGCGAAGTTGAACAAGAGTAGAAAGGTATCTGAAGGAAGCGTGAGGTAGCGGAGACTCCAAAACCAAGAATTTGTTCTCGTCTTTGCTCTGCTTTGCTTTGAGGATGAGAGAGAGAAGAAGAAAACCAAACCACAATTATTCACTCAATCTTTCTCTCACTCTCTATATTGCCAGCTCTCAAACTCTCCTCGTCCCTTTCCTTCTCTCTCTCCACGCCTGGCCTCACCATTGCCTTGCAGAGATCTCACAAGGTACGTCAATCCTCCTATCAGTTGATTATTTGAGATATCTTGATTCTGGTCTCTTTTGATTCTCTGGATTTCAATTTGGCAGTAAGATTGAAATTTCCTACGTTGATCCGAGCTAGATTGTCGAATTTTCCTCGATCAAGAGTAACAATTAGATAAATATCTGTTTGTTTTTTCTTTTTCCTTTCAAAGAGCATGGCAAGTACTAGCAGTGAAGCCCCTCCCGCATCAACTAGTGAGACTCCAATCATCAACAATTCTACCAAATCCAAGTGCTCAATACGGTCTTTGGTAGCCAATTTCAAGGCCAATTTTTGTGTCTCTAAACCCAAACCGCTTGGGAACAACCACCACAATGCAGCTTCGAGCAGTGCAACCACCAACAAAAATGACTACCACGGTGGAGCTCTTTCCCTCTCTTCTAAAATGATCCGTAATCATCTCCTCCACGTGGATTCGGCCTTTGAAGTGGCGAAGGAGTACATGGACCACGGTGGAGCTCTTTTCCTCTCTGCTAACATGATCCGTAATAATCTCCTCCTCGTGGATTCGGCGGCCTTTGCAGAGGCGAAGAAGTACATGGACCACCTGAATGTTAAAATCAACAAGGCCCACCAGAAATTTGAGGAGCTACAAACATTGGGCGGCAGTCTGAGAGACTTTGACGAACTCCGAAAGGACGTCGCGAAGCTGAGGTTGCAGATCTCTTCGCACGTGAAAATCCGTGCTGCCGATTCCAACCCACATCGTAAGCGGTGGCCTAATATAAATGAGGATGAGGATGGAATGACGCACTTCTTCTACAAGGAGCCACAGGTTACGCACGCTGGTGATTCTGATGGCCTATTGAAAGCTTTCCATAAGCTCACCTGGGTATCGAAGTATTGTTTGTTATGTTTCTTCAAGTTCCCACCAGCGGCAATTATAAAGAGAACGACGATGATTTACCTGTGCATAGGCCTAGGCCTTCCCCGGTTTTCCGATGAGATCTTTGATGAGCTTGTTGAGAAGGGCTTCATCCAACCTATCTACCAAAATTGCTCCTTGTTGCCAGACAGTTGCAGAATGAGCATTTCTGTTCGTTCTGCTTTATACGAAGCAGCTAAAGCTAGTGGATTTACTTCAAAGGATAACCTTGATTTGGATCTTGAAAATGATCGGGGTCATCAATTGGGCCACACATGTCTGATCAACGTTGGTGAAGCCATTATTAACTGGGAGTCCAAAATATTTGATAATATCGAGAATATCAAATGTCTTTATCTCGGAAGGTGGCAAAGCTCAGCTACGCACCACATTGAACTAGCAGACGCCAAAATTCTCCATGGACTGAAGGATCTAAAGAGCTTAACGTTTCTTAGCCTTCGAGGAATTTCGATGATCACGGAGCTCCCCGCATCCATTTCAGAGCTCAAGAATTTGGGGGTCTTAGATCTCCGAGCATGCCACAATCTTGTGGCTATTCCTGACGATATCGGTTTGCTCTATCGGTTGTTACACTTGGACATGTCCGAGTGTTACTTTATAGAACACATGCCCGAGAGTCTTGCTAAACTATCAAACCTCGTAGTTCTTAAGGGATTCTTGATTGGAGATTTCAAGAACAACAAACAATCGTGTACTCTTTTCAATTTGTCAAGACTATCGCAGTTGAGAAAACTTAACATCTATGTTAGTGTGAAAGACTTTCGCAGACTGTGGGACTTCGATGATTTAGAAAAATTTGAAGGCCTGCAAAAGTTGACAATATCATGGGGAGGATGCTCTTTACATAGTGAAAGCCGCAGACAAAGTCAAAAAGAAGCACGCATGGAACTACGCAGACGGGGCCCTATGAAACTTCCTCTTGGATTGTGGAAACTAGACCTTCAGTGTTTCCCTATAGAGTATCTAACCAATTGGTTGAGGCCCACAGAAATATACGGACTAAATAAACTCTACATTAGAGGAGGGCAACTATGTGATCTAGGCCAATCATTCCCATGGGTGCAGTGGAATGTGGAGATATTGCGTTTGAAGTACTTGAGCAAATTAGAGATAAATTGGAGCAAACTGAGGATATTATTTCCCAGGTTAATTTACTTGCACCAAGAAGAATGCCCCAAGTTAACTAACTTTCCGTGTGATGAGAGGGGCGTGTGGGTGAACATGGAGGCCGTTGATTCGCACATCCAGTTGCAGAAGTACCTCAAAACCACCGGCAGGATCAGCTCAAGTTCTATGTCGGGATATGATCCAACCTTAGCTCAGGATGCCCCAAGTTAAGAGAGAGTTAAGTATTGGCTGTAACTTACTCCTAAGTGGAGCCTCCCCAAGCAAGGTAGGTTCTCCCATGGCTTTTTTTATCCTCTTTTTTTTTTTTTTTCTTGTTCTTCATCTCTATAACTTAGATTATTTCGCAAAGGAACTATTGCTACCTAGAATATGTACTCATTTTAGTTAATTCTCTTATTCAGTTCAATGAGTGATGTTTCCTCTTGTTAAATTAATTTTATATAACTAGTATGGATATTGCTCAAGGGTTATTTGTCTAAGTCTTCGCCGTAATCACCGTAAGATTGCATTTGAGAAAGCTTTAAGTATTTTCTTTTGTAGTTTTCTTTTGTAGTCTTTTGCGCTAAAGCATTCAGTGAGATTATATATATATATATGCACAAACAAACTCACTAATTAATTCAATTGCAATGTATGGACAAACAAACTCACACTCATCACAGTGTATGGCCAATAGGCCCGTCGACAAGAACTGAAACCAAAAGCTAGATGTACTTTTCGACTTCTGTCAAAAGACATAAACAAGACAACAACCAATAGCATTATAGTTGAGGTAAATAGTCCTTTCGTTGAGGCCCATGGACGAAATAATCGTCCGTCGTCTCCCTCTTTATATATACTAGCAATAGGTTTAAAATTAGCTAAAATAGGTTTGTAATTTTCTTATTGCTGTTCATTTGTGTCCATCAATATATTTGCATAATCATGCTAAGGTAGGATTCGTCTAAATGCGAAGTTCATTCATTTGCAAGAGCTCATTTTCAAGAAAAAAATAAAACCAATAACCAAAATAAATCCTTTTTGTCGTTATGCTATATCAAAAACAATATGTACTCGCCGATAATATAAAAAAAAAATTAAAAAAATTGATATGTACTCAGCAAATTGTGATAAATTCTTAACATAACACATCAATCAATCAACAGCAAAAGAATTGCATGTGAAGTCTCCAAACTATATTGTCTTCTTTTTTTTCTGTTAATTCTAATCTAATTTATCCTAAGGAACTTGGGGAGGGTGAGGGGTGCTTACAGGACATGAAACACTGCGTGCCACCATGTCGTTATTAGTGAATTCTCAAACTAAAACCTGGTGATAAAGAAATTAACATAGCCGCTAAAACACAACTAAATACTAAAACACAACTAAATACTGATAAATGGACACAGATACAACATAAAAACAACACTTATTCTAATCGTACTCAATCATGTTTTTGAAAGAAATTTCACACCAAAGAAAATCCGCAATTCTGTATAGAGGGGGGAAATTGAAAACTTTTAAATAGATTTGGCATATACAGAATACATCGTGTCAATTTCACTGAAGACTGACTTTTGGGGCAAGTGGGAAGACTAAGGTCTAAGTCATGGTTTAGGGCCATTGAAATTTCGAACTTTATTGAATGAGGGCTGCCCGCAGATCAGTTCGATTCTCAATCCTATCTGTTTGCGGTGGATTTTCATTTTCTTCATTCACCACCCGTCTGTGAGTGTTGTTTGGTCGAATCAGTTTGGATGCAGTTTGGGCGAGTTTGAGCCTGCAATTCATTTTTTTTATATGTACCAAAAAATTGAAAAATAACCCATTCTTCAAATTTTCACTAACGGAACTTTGAAAAGCTTATTGCCACAAGTAACGATCTTGATACAACATCTAATCATCCCAACTATTTCTCTCTCCTCTACACCATCTTCACCCACCGTCACTGTCTCAACTACATATAACGAAATGAACCAAATAAACACGGTCAAAATGACTCGTAACTACAAAACATTTGAAGAGAGAGAGAGAGAGAGAGAGAGAGAGGCGTAAGTCGGAGCGTCAGAGTAAGTGTGTGAGATAGAGTTAGGTCAGGGTTTTGTTTTAAATTTGTGATTGCGTGTTTTTTTTTTTTTTTTAACTTTGGGCGGATCGGTTCGGATTGAACCGGATGGATCGGTTCGGATTGAACCGGACCCGATCCGCCAGATTGGGTGTATTTGGATCCACTTCCATCCGTCGCATACATCAGTTTGGTTCGCAGACGAATCGGTTTCGACGGTTCGATTGATCCGCTGGGCAGCTCTCTACAGAATACATCGTTTCAATTTCCGGGAAGACTGACTTGGGGCAAGTGGGAAGACTCAAGGTCTGAGTCTAGGTTTAGGGCCATTGAAATTTCAACTTTGGTGTGCCGTGCTCAGAGGAATACAAAATCATGCTAAGAACATCACCGCATCAATTAAGAAATTTTATACTTTCTCCCAAGTAAGAGTGTTGCGCCTTAACCATCTGCTTGATTTTCTCCTCAAATTTTCCAACTCTCTCTCTCTCTCTCTCAAAGAGCATGGCCAGTACTAGCAGTGATGCCCCTCCTCCCTCGTCACCCTGTGAAACTCCAACCATCAACGATTCTACCAAAGCCAAATCCAAGTCCTGCTCAATACGAAATTTGGTAGCCAATTTCAAGGCCAAGTTTTTTGTCTCCAAACCCAAACCGGTTGAGAACCAGCACCACCACAATGCAGCAGCTTCCAGCAGTACTGCAACCACCAGCAAAAACGACGACCACGGTGGAGCTCTTTCCCTCTCTTCTGAAACAATCCGTAATCATCTCCTCCTCGTGGATTCGGCCTTTGAAGAGGCGAAGAAGTACATGGACCACGGTGGAGCTCTTTTCCTCTCTTCTAACATGATCCGTAATAATCTCCTCCTCGTGGATTCGGCGGCCTTTGCAGAGGCGAAGAAGTACATGGACCACCTGAATGTTAAGATCAAAATGGCCCGCGAGAAATTTGAGGAGCTACAGACATTGGGCGGCAGTCTGAGAGACTTTGATGAACTCCGAAAGGACGTCGCGAAGCTGAGGTTGCAGATCTCTTCGCAAGTGAAAGCCCGTTCTGCCGATTCCAACCCGCATCGTAAGTGGTGGCCTAATATAAATGAGGCCGAGGATGGAATGTCTCACTTCTTCTACAAGGAGCCACGGGTTACGCACACTAGTGATTTTGATGGCCGATTATCGAAAGCTTTCCATGACCTCATTGAGAAATTGCAGTGTTGTTTGCTATGTTTCTTCAAGTTCCCACCAGAGGCAACCATAAAGAGAACGACGATGATTTACCTGTGGATAGGAATCATAGGTTACAACTGGAGGTTCCTTCAGTCCCTTTCCAGTTATGAATATTTCAATGGGATCTTTGATTTGGTCAATGGGATCTTTGATGAGCTTGTTGAGAAGGGCTTCATCCAACCGATGTACCAAAATTGCTCCTTTGTGCCAGACAGTTGCAGAATGAGCCTTTCTGTTCGTTCTGCTTTATACGAAGCAGCTAAAGCTAGTGGATTTACTTCAAATGATAATCTTGATTTGGATCTTCAAAATGATCAGGGTCATCGATTGGGCCATACATGTCTGATCAACGTTGGTGAGGCCATTATTAACTGGGAGCCCGAAATATTTGATAATATCGAGAATATCAAATGTCTTTATCTCGGAAGGTGGCAGAGCTCAGCTACGCACCACATTGAACTAGCAGACGTCAAAATTCTCCATGGACTGAAGGATCTGAAGAGCTTAACGTTTCTTAGCCTTCGAGGAATTTCAATGATCACAGAGCTTCCCACATCCATTTTAGAGCTCAAAAATTTGGAGATCTTAGATCTCCAAGCATGTCATAATCTTGAGGCGATTCCTGATGATATCGGTTTGCTCAAGAATAATTTGACACACTTGGACATGTCCGAGTGTTACTTTTTAGAACACATGCCCAAGAGTCTTGCTCAACTATCAAACCTCGTAGTTCTTAAGGGTTTCTTCATTGGAGATTTCAACAACAACAAACAATCGTGTACCCTTCACGATTTGTCAAGACTGTGGAAATTGAAAAAACTTAACATCTACATAAGTGTGAAAGATTTTCACAAACTGTGGGACCTTGATGATTTACATGAATTTAGAAAGCTGGAAAAGTTGGCAATATCATGGGGAGGATGCTCTTTGCATGGTGAAAGCCACAGACAAAGTCAAGAAGCAGCACGCATGGAACTACTCAGACGGGGCCCTATGACACTTCCTTCTAGACTGCAGAAACTAGACCTTCAGTGTTTCCCTACAGAGCGTCTAACCGATTGGTTGAGGCCTGCCAATATAACGGGACTAAAGAAACTCTACATTAGAGGAGGGCAACTATGTGATCTAGGTCGAATTCCGAAACATGAATGGGAGCAGTGGGAGCATCAATGGAACGTGAAGATATTGCGTTTGAAGTACTTGAGTAAATTAAAGATAGATTGGAGCGAATTGAGGAGAGTATTTCCAAAGTTAATTTACTTGCACCAAGAAGAATGCCCCAAGTTAACTACCTTCCCGTGTGATGAGAGGGGCGTGTGGATGAACATGGAGGCCCAGCGTGCTGAGTGGGGCTCATGTCCTCTTAGCCCTCTTAGCCCAGTAGATGAGGAACAGGTTAGCCCTCCGCAAGGAAGGTGGCTAGGTTCTCCCCTGGCTTCTTTATCCTGGACCGGTATTTGTTTTCTTGTTCTTCCTCTCTGTAATCTTAGATTACCTCGCAAATAAACTATTGCTACGTACCTAAAATATGTACTCATTATGGTTTTTTATCCCATAAAATGAGCGGTATTTCCTCTTGTTAAATTAACTCTATATAACTAGTATATATGGATATTGCTCAAGGGTAATTATTGAAATGAGTTAGAGATGAATTGAAGATGTTAAAGTGGAATTCTTTTGCGCTATAGCAATATTCAGAGAGATTGATTATGCACAAACAAACTCACTGGAATCTCTCAATCTCACACTGAATTCACACACCACATGCAAACTACATACAGATTTATACTACTTCAAGCCTAATTTTACAATTACAAACTCACAGCCAACCCATCAAATCCTCACAACTTCTACCCAATGAAAATGACTAATTAGAATTACAATTTTAGTCCAGCGTGCCATTTTCGGTTCGAAAAATAAAGTACTTCCAAGCATCATTTTTCAAGTTTCTTAACGCCAAATTAAAGTACTTCAAGAGCTCTTTCTTATGGTGCAAAGAAATTTAAAAAATGATACGCGGAAGTATTTTATTTTCTGATTTTCAAAATTGCACGTCTTTTAGTACGGATCCAGCAATTTGGGACAAAGGGAGTAAAATAATAGTATCCTGTTATGGATAACTTTATGCTATAAGTTCACATATGGCTCTATTTTATGAGCTCCCTTCGGTTCCCGAAAAACTCAGGGACTTCCCTAGGACCATATAAACTGGTTTCGTATTTACCACCCAAAAAAAATAAGAACCAAACGGGTCTTGTAAATTTGTGCTATGAAGGGAGATTTGACACCTGAGGTTCAATCAATTTGAAAAGTAGGCGAAAAGTAGCTTCATCGAAATGCAGTTTATAACGCATGTCTCACAGAGATTTCACAAATCATCCAAGGAGAAAAATTCTTCTAGTTGGGTTTCATTGACCACAATGCCAAGTTTATGACTACGAACTGCAATGATCGAATCACTACCTATGTTACTCACTGCGTCTGCAGCAATGATCTCCATGTACTCGTTCAGGTTGTGCACAGTTCCATCTGCAAAAGCATAGGAGAAATTAGCAGGAGTAGAAAGCATGTCACTGCAAAATTGCACTACTGAGCAAGAAAGCCAGTATCTCTTTAGAGACCGAAATTGGACTACGGCCAAACAGCAAAGTATGTTCAGATCGCATGACAATCTTTTTTTCCGAGGAATAACTCTGGTTGCTCGTGTGATTGAGTTTCTGTATCTGTTTGTGTGTCTCTGTGTGTGTGTCAGAGAGAGAGAGAGAGAGATATTCGTCCCGGATACGCAGTTAGATCAGTTATGATTGTGTGCCACTAATATTATTCATAACACTATAATTAGAACCGACAGGCTCTTTGTTTGACGGGATATGTAGTTCATCGGCTTATTAGTGATGAGATTAACAATACTACACTCTCCGTTGTATTGTATATATACCAGAATTCGTGGGATTATGCATCCAATGATTCGATGAATACTAATGCTGGACCGAAAAGATTTTAATCAAACACTGAATAGATGGTCCTCTTGACTAGAAAGTCCAATTCGACGCTCAAAAGTCATATCCTGTCAAAGAAGCAGACCCAAAGGGAAAATAGGCACTAGGTTGATCTAGCAAAAAATGTAAAGTTCATTGAATTCCGGTTAAATAACATTTGTGACACAAGTTGGAAGTTCTACCAACCATGGACCATAGTAGCAACGATGGCACTAAGTGAATCTCAGATAACCTCACTATTGAAGCCATGTTTCGTTGGTTGGACTACACTGAAGAGATCTACAGTTATATACACCCATTGGATAATTAATCTCACTCAATTAACAGTTAGAGATTGCCAGTATCATTCGCCCAATATATCCTATATCGCATGTTCAGACCGAAATGAAGTCGGTCCACTAAGTGTTGCATTCAAGTGCCATAATACAATCCCACGGGGAATATAATACACCAAGACCAATCAAACAGGCCCTAAAGGATCCAAGACCGAAACCCGAGGTCTCAATTTAACTGCAGTTTACAAAAATGTAATCGCGCAATTCCCGGGGGATATCTGAGCACACCATGGTACATTTCTATTACCTCACTATCTTAAAATGCAACCCTGGGCTTATACATACTGTACAAATAAGTGAAACCCTCGAGAGCCGAAACCCTCCATGTTTCTTCTCATCGAGAAGTATGGATCAATCTCTAAACATGCTGGAAGGGATATTGTCGATGAAATCCACTGTAGCTTCTGGGAGACTAGCAAGTACCAAGTAGACATGCATACAATGCACACCTATCCCGATAATTCCATGCTGTTTCTATTAAACCTTTCTCCAGACGTGTTCCTAAGTCCGACCCACATACAATCCAGGGAGAACACATCCACAAAGATGTTCGAAACTTGTGCTCGTGTAACAAATTTACTGATCAACGATAACATCCAAAACTAATACTCCTCCGTCCCATAATGTTTGTCCAGTCCACAAAACGAAGACATAAAAATAATATAATTTTTGCAAGAAAAATTTGAAATTTTTTCAACAATCTACTAGATATCAATGAGTTCTTTTAATTTATGAAAAAAGTTTAAATTTTTCCTTGAAAGAAATGTATTATTTTTTAGTCCTCGTTTTGCAGACCGGACAAACATTTTGGGTCGGAGGTAGTAGTAAACAATAGATGTTAAAGAACAAAGCAGCCATTATATTCATCAAAATGTGGGCTATGCAACTAGATAAAAGGCTCCTACACCTTTTTTAGACCATGAGACCAAGTCATGTCAAGAAAAGATAATACTACGTTGGAATCTTTCAATAATCCTCACTGTAATAATTAAGCATGTTGAGCTGAGCTTATTTAGGCACAAGCATAAATTATGTACTATATATGCAGAGTAGTCATTTCCAAACAAACAGTAACTCCGGAGAAAGATGTTAAAGCCTATATGCAACCTACTACAAAACATAGACATCATGAAAGATAAAAGTGAATATCTGCACAGAAAATGCAAAGATAGCATCGCATGCTGCATGTCAAACATGATTCACACGACTATCACTTTCACGAAGTAATCAAACCTAACAACAATTGTAAATTGACTTTTAAATGGCATAAATTTGTAGTCAAACTGCTTCTTGAACTTACCTTCAGCAACTATTGGTCCATATGCAGGTGGTTTAGCAGTCCAGTTTCCTAGAGAATCCTTCATGTGTCTTCTATCAGATGCAAAGGAACGAAGGAAAATCGGAGCATGCACAACCCGGAAGAACCTGAGATTGCAAAGCAGCAATCAATACATATACTTTTCCAATTGAGTTTCAAGAAATCTAAAACTGTACATGACAAAAATCAATTCACCAGCGTGATGAAAGAGAAATTTTGGAAAGGAGGGCCAACAAAATAAATCATGACAAGGCATATCAAGAAATGGATAATTTGGAGTTAGAATAACAAGAGTAGAACTGGATACTTGAAGAGTGCCGCTGCTGTGTATTCAACACAGACTCCTCTTGCATGAGATACCAATGTTGGTCCAGAACTGAAGTATACCATGCCTAATATGTCTAGTAGGGCATACGCCCAGCAAGCAAGTCCACCAATACAAGTTATGCAATTATGTGTGTACACTTCCTAGTTATAGCTTTTGTAAAACAGAGTTGCCATAAGATGAGTGAAGTCCCCATGCTAAATGCACCAGGATACATAAAAAGTGCCAGGTTGTCTAAAGAACCAAAATTTGAATTTTTAGCCATATGGCACGGCCTCACCTGATCCTCAGACAGTCAGACTGGCTTTCAGAGAATTGTAGCAATTAGAAAAGTACCCAACCAAAAACAATTTGGTGGATGTGGGGCAAATGGTCCCTCCCTAAACTGACAGATGTTAGTTTAAAATTACCAAATCAATTCTTCTCTGTTGTTCACACTACTTATATGAAAGTTTGACTTTGACTTCTTTAGATACAGTAGTAGGATAGGTTCAACACTTCATTTCCTACAGATTCAGAAGTATAATCATGTTTTGCTTTATTTTTTGACAGAATGATACACCCATGGTACCCACCAAAAATCGCTAATTCTAGTCGGATTGATCCCTTTCTTTATTTGTTGGTGTTTACATTTTTTAAGTGACAAACAAAAGACAAGGGAAGCCAATACTATTTCTGCTGTGATTTCATCTATGAAACAAGATGCCAAATCTATACGAGGCTTTCCAAGAATCCTAAGGTAACAAGTTTGTTAAAACATAAAGCTTCATCCCTAATTGTAGTGATATTGTCTCCTGGGTGTTATTATATGTATTGTTGGGCATACTACTGAGTCCACAAACTCTGGTATACACTCACCAAGAAAAAAAACTCTGTACGGAAGATCAGTAGACAATACCTTTGAAAATCAGCAAAAAGTTGAAAAGATGACCGGATGGTTTCTGATACATAGGAGGCCAAAGGAGATGGACAATGAAGACTTGAGTCTAAATCCCACACAAGAGGAGAAGAGTGGCTTTCTTTCTTTCTCTGTATAAGCATTGCAATTTCAAGGTTTAGAAAGTTGAAACAACATTCATGCAGGAAAGTAAATGGAAAAAACCTATTTCAGTGTTCTACCAACACAAAAATGATGAGATTTAGTCCTCACCTGAATGCAGACGACATGGTAGTCCCATAGAATTACTCCATCAGCTCTTTGACTAGCCTTCTGACGCCACAATGGAACCTGTACAATGGTCATCAAATGATTCAAATTGAGAAGGGCTTTACCTCAGCCAATCCAATTTATGCTATAACATGCATGAGAAGGAATCCTTCTTCTCGTTGGCTCAAGAAAAATGGCAAGGCTATTGTCAAAATTTGATCAAAGTGAAAAAGACCCATTGGTAGAGACGTCACCCAAGGGACAAGTGTGGCATTTCCTCGTCGCCACCTGTCTTAATCAATTAAGGCATTCTCTTTTCCTAGACCAACCCAAACGCAAGTATTATTTGTAAATAACCTTGAACACTCAAGAAATCGGTCACTTTTTCTTGTGAATTCAGGGAACCTCTAAAATTCGAACTCTGAAAATAGGTCCAGGTTATGAGCCAGTAAAGCTGACTAAATTCAAGGAATGGGAGAACTCTCTTAGTAATTAAGCACGCTGAGTAGTATAAGGTTTCGTAATCAATACAATAAGTATGCCAGTGCAGGATGATGTATCCAATGAATCGCCATGAGGCAGAATAGGACAATGAAGATTTAAAGAACTCATAGCTCAAACAAGAAGTCCATGAAAACTTGGTGTCAAGAATTCACTTTTACAGTGAATTTGTTAAATAAGATCTTCGATGCTTTCACCCAGCATTTTGACAAACAACAGTCGCATAAAATGATTTAAGAAAGGTCCATTAAAGACATCAATGTCATCGTTACATGGGAATCATTAGGGGACGTTTCATCTATTCTCCAAAACGTAGTGGAATACAACAGCCAGTTGTATGGAAAATATACAGTTACAAACCTGCTTCTTTTCATTGGAGATGAACACCACATATAGGTCAGATCCATCAGCATCAGCTACCCCACTTGTGCAAAGCTTTTTGCAAAGCAGATACACATTCTCCTCACTAAAAAAAGGAAAAAACCAAACAAGAACAAAGAACATTCAGCATTATTTGATTGATTAGGAATCTAGGATTCAGCATGCATTCTTGCAGTTTATAAGAGGAGAAAAGTCCCTCTCTTTTTTTACTCTTGTAAATTAATCATTAAACCAAAAATGATAAAATGTAATAGCTGATTAAGGTTCAAAACACTTTTGCCATTTCTTTTAACGGGAAATATAAGTTAGAAATAATGACTCTTTGTCTTTGATACAGCGAGTTCTTTGATACACTGATTTTTAATTATCTCAAACAGATCCGTTCAAACCAAGAAGTGGCTTGATTTCTTTCATGGTGGGAGGGGAAACATGTGGAGTCATGGGTAGGGGCAAGGGGCTTTCGAAAACATAGGTTTCCCAAAAGGTACATTCAGGATAATATATACCTACCAACTTTGTGTACCTCAAGGTATTAAGAGTCTCATAGGTGTCTTGGTTCTTAGTAGCTACCAGACATAGCTAGAGATTTTCCCCAACAGCAAAGCTACGAATGCAATACGGTTACATTATACAGCAACGAAGCAACCCCGTATGGTCTTCCACATACCTACAACCTCAACTCGGAAAGTACCCAGAGGTCCGGAACAAATAGAGCACCGAAAACCAGAAACAAGATCAAGCTTTTTATAGCTGACATGCCATTCTGAGGTCTATGTTATCCCCTATTAACACAAGTTCTGTTAAAACCCAAGCTATATAAAGGCAACTACTCCATTGGTCCCTTGTTTTCAAGGGTGAGTTCTACCCACGAGTTTTTATCATGAGGTCTTGGAGAATCTCTATTGCAAGAGAAAATCCAAGAAAAATTTGTTGGAATAGCAAAATCTATATTTATGTGTGTATATATATATACACACACACTCACAACACATATATGTATAGAGAGAGAGAGAGAGAGAGAGAGAGAGAGAGAGAGAGAGAGTACCAGTAGGAAGGGGTATGCTGAAACTGGGAAATATCCAGAGGACCAACGGCGGTTGGTGCTGAGGTTGAATCCAATTCCGAAGTTGCCATCTATATATCTATCAATTTCAATACATATGTGTTTATATACGTTTATGGAGCATATACAATACAGCCTATATGTATATCGAGAGTGTAGAGAGAGGAGAGCACACTTTCAGCCCGTGGCAGGCATCGGGCACGAAGAAGGTCCTTTTATGATCCAAAAAAAAAAACAAAAGAAGGTCCTTTTTATTGAGAAAAAGAAAAAAGAAAAAACCAAAAGTAGAAAAGGCTTAATAATCATTTTGCCCATCAAACTTTTCTTAACATGACAAATTCATCCATCAATTTTCATTGCTTCTTTTTGGGCCCTCAAATGATGCGTTTGGAACTTATACTATGAGATTAATGCTTGTTTGGAACTTAGGGAAGAGAGGAAAAAATTAAAATTATTCCCGCAAAAGCGCGCGCTCTCTCTCTTTCTTGTGTACTTATGGATCTCCTAATTTAGCCCTCCTTAGGTTCTCTCTCTATCTAACTAAACCCTACATCTCAAGAAAAATGTGAGTTGTTATGTGATTGAAATCTAGGTATGCTATTCCTCACCATTTTCTCCTCTTTCACTTTTTCCAGACTATTACTCAAGCTTTTGATATATTATTAGTTCTTATCCTGCTTGAACTCTAGATTTTTTTCCAAATTTTTTAAAAAAAAAGTTAATCTCTATTTACATTGTTCTCAATGTAGATCTCAAACATGGAAGAGAATGCATATTATTTTTCTATTAGCTCTGTGTGTGTGTGTGTGTGTGTGAGAGAGAGAGAGAGAGAGAGAGAGAGAGAGAGAGAGAGAGAGAGAGAGAGAATGCATATTTGTCCATGAATGAAAGGTCAAAAAAATAGATAGCAATTTAATGGTTTAAGTTGAAGGGAATAGTAAACATACCCCTTGTTTTCATTGATATAAGTAGAAAGATTACTAGATTAGCATTCTTGTGAAAGTTTAATGGCGTTTTAACCTCCTAAAAAAATTCAGCCAAACATGAAGTTTAATGTCTTAGATAGTTAGATTGAATGAAACAATAAACAATCCCCGTGAAAGTTTAATAGTAGCACTTCATCTCCCAAAAAAAGAAGAAGGAAGTTTAATGGCTTAGATTGGGACCCGGGAACCCTGCCGAGCGGCACCCCTGCCAAGCGGGTGCCGAACAGCCAATCCGACCGTTCATCTCAGAATTAACAGTCCGAATCGAAACATCTTTTTCCTTTTCCTTTATTTTTTTTTAAAAATCCATTCGATACCTATACATCTGAGCCGTCCAAAATACTTTTAGACGGTCGAGATGTGCTCGGCACCCCTGCCAAGCACCCCTGCCAAGCAGGGTCTCCAGGTCCCTTAGATCGAAGGAAACAAAAAGCGAGGGCTGACGCTGAAATAGTATACTAAACTGGAGGGACAAAACAAATCGGTTAGGGCTTGTTTGGCAATTGGGAATACAAATCCGAACAAACGCGAATCAATCTCAATCCTCATTCCTCAATGCGAATTGCTAAACCATGGAACCAGACCAAGACCTCACCACACTCTTCCACACCTCCGATCCACCAACCACCGCCACCACGCGGCGGAGAATCTGCAGCGGAGGCTGCGACAGACCGGTAAACGTGTGCCTCTGCGAAAAAATCCCAGCCGAACCCATCTCAACACTCACCCAAGTCGCGATCCTCCACCACCCCCACGAGCAGCGCCACAAGCTCGCCACCGTGCCCGTCCTCGCCAAGTGCCTCCGCCACTGCCAGACCCTAGTCGGCCGCCGCTTACGCCTCGGCGACTCGCCTCTCCTCGATTCTCTCTACAATGCCGCCGTTGAAAGCCCTAGTCGACCGTATCGCGCCGTGTATCTGTTTCCCGGTACGGCTTCTGTTTCAGCAGTAGTTTTCCCTAAGTTACTGGTTTAGTGTGCGTTTCCGCTATATTATTCGACGTCATGCTAATGACAATACTTAAGTTGTTTCCGCTAAATAGTTCTACTATTTTACTTATGTATGTGAGGAATGACCTGCCTAGAAATTAGTGAAAACAGGGATTATGGTCTATTTAATCCATCTATTTTGTTCCGTATTATGTGCTTTTCGTAATATTTTGTTTAATTTTTCTTAAAAAAATTTAAAAGCGATCATTCGGCTCGATGTGGAATCAGAAAAACATAGTATGATAAAAGAATCGAATTTGAAAAAGTTTAGATATGACTGACAAGAAAAGATACTACTTCAAACTTCAAAGACAGCTAGTTCAAAAAAATCAGATAGAAGCAATCCTCTTCTTTTTTTGTTGGTCACAACTTTTTACTTTTTATATTGCTTTAGAGACGAGCGACAGATTCAAATAATTTAGGGTGAATCTAACGAAAAAATAAGTAAAGATGAACAAAAATACTGAAACAATAACTAGGTAGGAGGTGCCTTGATCTTATTGCCACTTGGTTACAGTAGTATAGAGAAATTCTGATGGTCGACTTACTCTTGATTTGAATTCAGAAGTTGCGGAAGTGTTTGGGCGAAGTTCAAAAAGGTTGTGTTTAGAGTCCAAAAGTTGGGCGTTGGAGTGATCAAAGAATTTGGATGATAATTCAACTAGTGATTTGGAAGAAGGTTTTGAGCATTAAATGATGACCACTCATGGGAATGAATTTCAATTTAATAATTGATATACATATGGACTTCTAATTTTATACCAGGCCAGGATAAGTGTGAAACTCCCAGATTCACACTTCACAAATTTGAATTTTGGATTGAAGGTTTCTCCTATTCTAACCATGATAATTCCAGAACGTTAGTCGTTAATGTCTGGAAGTACATATTTGAGTTTGCAATCTAGGGAAACACCATGGAGAGTTTATGTTTGTAGAGCATTACTTCTGATTGTGTTGGGCTCGTAAGTTCCACCAGGCTTACACGGTTACACACTTGTACCTAAAGCATGTATGAGTTTTCCAAAATTTTGGCTTCTCTCCGTCATTTCTTTGACATTTGGTTCCAATCAACAGTTAAAACATACTGAATTCTTTGGTCCTGAAAAAGATTCTGCATTCCTCAGATAAAAATCGTAAACGAATCAGTTTAGCTATCATCACATTTACATAATTGGACTATAGTGATCGGTTGACACTGATGATTGGGGGTCTCGCTTTGACGACGATGGTCATCTCTCTTTCTGAGGTACAGATTCATCGCCTGCAATTGATATTAGCAAGTGTCAATCCTCATTGCGTGGTTCTTACATAAGCAAGTATGTTCTCATTGCTTTCGATGGGACCTGGAAGCACGCTAAGGAGATGGTACAAGCAAGTTTACCCTTTTTATCAAAGTTTGCAGTACGGGTTTGTTTAGATTATGATGTTGGGATAGAAGGTGGGACCATATTTGATTCGGAATTGATTCTAAGAAAGGAGCCCTTCAGTGGGTGCATGAGCACAATGGAGGCTATTGCACGAGCTTTGTGTGTTCTTGAGCCTCATGGGGTTGAGATTGAGGGTAGGTTGGTGGAGGTTTTAAGAGCTATGGTTAGGTTTCAAGCTTGTTACTTGAAGCCCATGAAGCCAAGGCCTAAGTTGCTGAAGAGGGGTAAGGAGGACGAGAAGAAGAATCAGAGTGCTGTAGTGTTTGGTTTATGATTTTGAATTTCATACGAACTTATCTCTTGCTTTTGATTTGATAACACTTTAATACCCTGTTGTGGATATCATTGTAGCTTCCCCTATTGATGGGATAGTAACATGTTCCCTATCTCACTTTTTCCCTTTTTTCGGGAGAAAATTTTATAGCACATTATACAATTGTTTTCTTATCTCTTGTAATTTTTCTGTCCTTTTTTCCCTTTTTCTTTTGGTGGGGAAAGGAATTCTTAATGTTAGACCAACTGTAACTGTAAATCTTATTTGAAATTTAGCTACTGTCTATAAGGCACTAATTGTTTTTGGTCCCATGTTTATTAAAGATTTCCAGTATTCTTTGTGGAGCTTGTTTTTTTGTGCAACAGTGCGACTTGGTGGTTTAAGAGTCTTTGGATTCTCAAGAGGTAATAAGCACGTTGGATGGGCCTGACAGTGACAATAGGATTGAATTGGTGGGGAACAAGTATTCTCTGTTTTTATATACTTGTAAAAGCTAAAGGTAACTTCCTCATTGTTATGCCCTTTGCTACTCCCTACACGATCATTTTTTTTTTTTCCCGAGTAATACTCTGTTGAACCACATGTTAGACACCAATGATCCAAAACTAGGGTTGTTGGTGCCTAAGTGTTTACTGGTAATTATATCCTGCCTTATATGAGTTTTGATTCCACTTGTACTCTATATGTTAGACTTGGGTTTACAATCCTATGAAGAAATATGTTGCGCTAGTATGCTAGTTTATGAGTCAAAAAAAATGCAAAGAAATTGCAGAACCATTGTTTCTATTCCTTGTTTTCAACGGTAATGGTATTCCCATTGGAATTGTGTTTGCTATGTAATATGCATCTACTTGCAGAATGCATGTGCATGCATCTGAATTGAATTGTAAATCAAGGGGGTAAAGCCTTGTAGACTTTCTTTGCAGATGGCTGACAGTACTTACTGATGTTTGTAGTAGATTTTCTTTGCAGATGGCTGACAGTATCGCAGTACTTATGTATAGGTTTTTCCGGCGACCACTATAGGGAACTTTTAAACGTTATGACTTGGTGCGATGACAAGTGTAATCCGCTTCCATTGTTGCGGTGAGGGTTCAACTTACAAGAATTAGCCAATGCACAGAAAACTGAGGTCAGACTGCCTGCTTACCACTTTTCTCGGACCCTGTTGTAAGCCACATCTCCTGCACTGGTATATATGACGTCTCCTTGTCATAAACATAACTGGTATGACTTTTTCCTCAATATAGGAAACTTTTGGTTATTAATTGAAAAAGTCATGCTATGGACCTACATTCAGATTACTACTACATTTTTATACTGAAACTGCAGTTGTTCTTGACTGATTTGTTGCATTAGCCCCCTAGATAAGTTAGTTTGAAATTGGGAAATAAGAAGTCCCTATGCGTGTACGTTAATACATATATGTCTGGAATTTGGCGGTTGACAGTGCAGAAATGCTGTTAATAGGAAGATCCGAGAGGTACAACGTAGCTTTGGTGTCTCTGTTAGGGGAAACTTCAAATGAGATTTGGCTTAAATTTAAGCTAGTTCCATTGTAGCTATACTATTAATTGGATTTGAGGATTCCAACTTTGGGAACTTGGGTTTTACCAAAACAAACAAAAAGGAGAGAAAAAAGCTTCTTATTCCTATATATAGTTACATCTGAATTCTGGTGGAGAAGCAAGCACTGGATGTTCCTATTAATGTTTCACTTGCAAAATGTGGTTGAACGCTAGGCAAATGTGATTTTGAATCCCTTCTTGTTGAGGAAGCTTTCGTATCAACTTTGCGCTACAAGCATAACGTGAAACTCATGTCTTAGTTTAAACCCTAAGCCCGTGGTTGGATCTTGAATTTGTGGAGGGACAAGAAAATGAAGGAGAAAAGAAGGAAAAGATCTTGAATTTGTGGAGGGGACAAGAAAATAAAGGAGAAAAAAAGGAAAAGATCTTGATTTGTCTGAGTACAATTTCCCATTTTTTTCGTTTTCTCTTTTACAGCGGTAAACAAAACAAAACTTTCTACCTCAACTGGCGTTTGTCTTGGCTCATAAGCAAAACTGACTTTGAACAAGTTTTGAGGTTTACTATCGACTCATTAAGCTCATATACCGTATAAAAAGCTTAAATTGCTTGAGGTCACCTCGTGATCAATTTGATTGCAGCTTGTAGTGGGCCGAATAGAGCGGAGTATCGGGCTTGACAATACGGGCAGCCCACTCCACTGGGTGCAGCCCAACCATTCACTAAGCCCGTCACATTTGCAGCTTGTAGTGGGCCGAATAGAGTGGAGTATTGGGCCTGATGATACGGGCAGCCCACTCTGTTTTGTGCAGCCCAACCATTCACTAAGCCCGTCACATGCGAGTCCAGCTCTTGGAAACCGTACGACCTGGCTGGGCAAGATCAAGCCTGACCCGGCAGGTGACCCAACTGCCAAGCGAATTTATCTTGATGTTCTGGTGTCACGTTCCGAGCACGTGTTCGGCCACGTGGACACGAAGTGTCATGCATAATGTCACCTACCTAAAACAATTACAGGTGAAGTCACGACTCACGGGATTCATGCCTAGCATGGATTTTCTTGGGGAGCAAGTACAGATCTTTAAGTCACGACTCACGGGATTCATGCCTAGCATTGACTTTCTCGGGTAGCAAGGACAGATCTATAAAGCTTAAGGGAAAAATCCTAAAGGAGATACCCCATTTCTAGATCTTAAATTTGTACTCTTGCCTTTTTCCTCTCCCAATGTCTACTTGGGCATTAGAGTGCCCTCCGACTAAATCCAATCGGACGACACTAACGGCTCCTTATTTTGCAAACTAGCTTTATTCCGATCCAACTCAAGTAGATCTGAACGAATCACCAACCCATAGAGCTCTATCTGCTCAAATGGTAATCAAACCAAGCTTGTTAAACATTCGTTAAGTTTCGAAATCACGTTTGCAAAGCTTGTTTAGACGATGATGTTTCAATAATTCATGACTCATTTTTTTAGGAAACAGAGAGCTAATTAAAAATTATTCAATCTATTAATTTTAGAAAACAGAGGGCATTCCAGTCTAGCAAACTTTTTTCCAAATTGATTCAAATTTGTGGAAGATAAGTAACATTTGCCAACTTCAAGGGGTCTGAAGCTTGTGAGTGGATGGGTTTGCTCCCCACACAATTAATCATGATTCGATTCTAGGGGTCAAATTGCAAGAAAAAAGTTTCTTGTGAATCTCTTAGTGTAGATGGCGTCTTTCACTAGATTGATAATGAAATTAATCGAGACAAACGTAAGCTGGTCGGATACTTGACTGTCGAAATAAATACAGTATAAAAAACTTGTGAGTTGTGACTGACACTTATTACAATTCCAAATTGGTCTTACAGTCTGATTGGACTTGGGGGCCGGTTTCGTTATTATCAGGCCCAGTGTATACCCCCCTTCTCCTTATCTTTATCATTCTGCTCAAAACTTTACCTTTCCCTATGAAAAGACTGCACTACCCTTTCTAATTTTATTATTTTTCCCTGGTCTTCCTTGGTAAAGCATATACTAGAAACAGTAACTGGAGAATCGTTTTTTACCATTTTCACAGGATCACTTTATTGACTCTAATTTATTACAGTATACAGTAGAGTTTTTTTTGGGTTGGCTATGGGGAAGAAGATACCAAATCGGTCTTACAGTGGTGAGTTGTTGCAACAATTTATTTTTTTTATTCATCAAAAATTTCATTCAAGAAAGTCATACGACATCTACAAAGGGCATCCATAATAGAAATAGAGGAAAGAATCAAAGGAACATCACATACTGTAAAGCAGATTGAATCAAAGTTCGGGTTTAGTAGATCGAATCAAAGTTCGGGTTGAGTGGTAGCCAAACAGCGTGTGCAATATTTGTCACAACATTTGAGGTAAAAAAAAAACATAATGAGCGGTATTTCTCGATCAAAATTTGTAAGATAATAGATGGTGATAGTAACTTGTTAGGAGATTATAATAGTGATGGCTGCAGCCAACGTCTTTCCGATGCGAAACTATTTCCTACAGTTATATAAAAAGAACGAGGGTTTCGGTTTGCATATTTTCAATTTGGGACCGATTTGCCCTTTAATTTTGCCCATTTTACGGATTGCCCAAGGCATGGGGGTAGTTCTGTCATTTTGCTCCAGCCTGCGTCCGTACGCAGCTGTCACATACGGCGTATACATTTTTTTGTTTCTCTCTCTACATCTTAACAGAGCCGAGATGGTTCCAGACGATTTCTGGGGTTTCTTGGCCGTGGATATTTTCCGATCGGTTGTTGTACGGTGCTCTTTCTCCGATCTTGTCGGCAGTTGTTACTCTTTTTGGTCAGGTTGGGTTCCTCTTTCTCTTCTCTGATTTCTTCTTCAATCGGAAAAGACTCTTCTCTCTCTCCATTCTGCATATTCTGGTCTCTCCGTTCTGCATATCCTGGTTTAGGGTTTTTTGTTGTTGGGAGTAAAAGCAAAGAAGAAATGGGCCAACAGTTGCAGATGGCGTGAGAAAATTTATACGTCGGCGACGTTTTGCGGGGTAATGCGTCATCATCACTTGATGATTCAAATACTAACTGATATTCGTCAAAAAAACTAAACCATCGACAAGATTTTGCTGGTTTGTACTCGATCCCTAATATTTACTTTTAGGGTTTTTGATTTTGCGGAGTTCCAACTATTAATATTTTCCTACTATGCAATTTTTTCCCTGCTTTTTTTTCCCACCGTTTCTCTTTGGTAGAACAGTCTCTTTGGCTTGTCTCGGACTATCAACGGTCTCAATCAGAGGTCTGAAACCCTCTCTCAAGAGCGAAAGGTGAAATTTACAAATCTATTTGTCTTTTTGGGTAGTGTTTATCCAATATCTTGCCCAGATATGCTCGCAGAACTACTAACCATGATTTGGCTGTTTTTTTGTCGCTTTTTACAGTTATTGTGAGATGCCTTGAACTTTCAATTCGGGACGGCATCCAGAAGGTAGAGTTTTTGGTTTTGTGTACCGATTAATGTAGATGTTGCTCAAATTGATGTACGTATGAACCAATAAAATGAGCATCCACAATTTTGTAAAAGGAATACAAGGGTGGCCTGTTCCAACCTGCCAAAATCAAAATTCAGAAAAAATATAGCAATGATAGCCAGTAAATCAACAATGACTCTGTATAGTTGGACTTAGTCATATGATCTAAAGCCCAGTTTGATTTGCTTCTCATAACACTTGTAAACATTCCCTTACGGATTGAAGAAAAAATGAATAGGTTCCATTTGCTACATAACAGAGTAATCAACTGAAGTTTGACATATTCGTTTTCCCTTGAATCGAGAAGTCTAGACTAGAGCAATGGTGGGTGAAGTAGTCTGCCTTTTTTCGATTCTCTACTGTTGAAGTTCAATTCGTGTAATATTTAGCTCACTTTTTTGTAATACTTCTGATTAGATACATTAAAGAAAACTATTTGCAAAGTCGTGATATTGAATGAGAGCTGGCAAAACTTTCCTCATAGGTGAAGCTAACAGTTGGACAGGTTGGGTCATTGTCATAACTTGCTTTTAATTTTTTTTTAAATTCCTCTTATTTTCTTCTTATGGGTACAATTATGATGTTTATGATTGTTGCTCTGTTGTATGGCCTAAGCTCTTGAACACATGAGATAGAAAATTGATTTGTCAATTAAAACCATTCGAGCTGCAGTCATAACAAGCAAAAAAGGTTTGTCGCTTTTAAGTTCTAACTAATTGATTAACCTCATGACTTACGTGCTTCAGTCCTTGAAAATATGAAAATGGTTCTTCTTTACCATCATAGAACATGTCTATAATATGTGTTTAGCTCTTCCTCCTTTACGCTCAATCCGTGATCGAATACCTTCTGTAGATATATGTTGAGGGTTCTACTCTTGAAAGCTTTTTTATATTGAGCAATAAGTGAAGGAGCCTGACCAATCCCATTGAGGGAAGTTGTGCAAAGAGAAAGGGACTGGAAACAAATACAATTATTAATGTTGTCATTGTTTCCTACAGTTATATAAAAAGAAGGAGGTTTTCGGTTTGCAACTTTTCAATTTGGGACCGATTTGCCCTTTAATTTTGCCCATTTTACTGATTGCCCAAGGCGACAGGGGTGGTTCTGTCATTTTGCTTCCTTTTCCTTATATATGACGTGTTCTGTTCATATCCATTCAGAGCACCGCTCAGTCGCCTCCCTCTCTCTTCTCTCTCTGTTCACTCCCTCTGGCCCTTGGATCCATCGCCACTGCGCTGCACCACGACACCGGCCAACAACCCGATCTCCTTGCCGCCGCCCCCCAACTCACCCCTGACGACGCCCGCCCCCTCTTTTCCTCCTTCACCCTGAATCACCCATGACCAGCTCCTCCGGTATGGGCACTGTGCCACAAAAGGGTTGGTACTTGCTCTCTTCTGATGTTTTCTCTCTCCTTTGCTCCTTCTTATGTGCATGTGGTTGCTGTGTCGTCTTCTGATATGAGGTGAATGCTCTTAAATCTCTCGTGTAGGTTGTTTTTTTTGGTAAAATTTGGCATTTTTGGGGGGTTTGCTTTTATTTAGCCCGAGCTGTCGGTTGTGCTTGTTTGCGAGTGTCGGACTGTTTGTGATTACTGTTTGTGGTTATGAATGTCGTGGGTACGTTTCTCTGAATATTTCCCTTGTTGTGCATCGAAGCTGTGTTAGGTTTTCCGGTTGTGGGTTTGGTGGTTGGTTCTGCAGCGTTTCTTTTGTTTGCTATTTTCCCTGGTTTGTTCAGTGTGCGGTGTGTTCGATTGTGTCTTGCTCTTTTTCTTCGTGCTTTAAGTAATTTTAGTTTTTCCTCTTATCCTACCCTTAATAATAAGAAGCATCAAATGTAAAGGTAATATTGTTACTGATTTTCGCAAGAAAAACTGGTGCAGTGTTCGGAAGATATTTTGCTGGCTACCGATTTTGGCAAGGGAAACCGGTGCGCCATTCGGAAGGTATGTTCGACTTTTGAATGTTTTGGGAAATTTGAAAAACTGGATGTGATGCTTATTCTACCTATCTTCAAGTGAGAAAAGCAGATTTTGAGATGATGGTTGATTTTGGTGGATATTATAGATAGTGCCAGATATTGATCCGTTTAGTTTCGCTTCGTATGTTTTGGGAGGTGCCTTTAGGCATGGGTAATCTTCTTCTTTTTTCCCAGGAACGTGGCACGAATAATCTGTTATTATGCAGGGTATGTGATTTTGAACTGAGGGAGACTGCATTAGTCAGAAACGGTTGAATAGACATTATTGAAATATAGGGTTCTCTAAGTTTGCAAATTCATTTGTTGAAATAGGTTGCTCTCCTATCTTTTGATTAGGAAAGCGGCACATGCTTCCTATTTAGCCCAGGCAAAATCAATTAGATCCATTGGTGGGTAATCAATTAGATCACTAGGCAGATTAAAAAGTTCACATTTTGTTGGATAATCACATTTTGTTGGGTTACGTAGTAGGAATGGTTGATGGTGTTGACTGTTGATTATCCCTTATAATTTTAATACATTCTCACCGGTATCATTCTTTTTTCAAGGCTGATTAAGAAATCATGAGTTGTCGTTATAAGATCCATACATTGTTTGGTGTGGCTGACCGTACGCGTGTATTCCGTAATTCCTTATCAGAATTTGAAGTAGGAGAGGCTTACTTTTGACTGGTTTTACGAAATTTTTACTTGGTATGCATGTTTTGGTTCAATTTGAATTCTTATAATGTGCTTGCTGGCGGGTTTTTCCTTGCAAAGATGAATTTTTTGTGTTGTATTGTCGATTTTAGATTGTATCTCTGTCGATGTACCAGTTTGTTAAGGAAGTGTGAAGCCACCAATGGCCCATTTTGTGGGGACACATTAATATACAGCTTCCAGTGGGTCTTTTTTAAAATGATTTACTCATTAGTTGGGCTAATCTTTGTTATGTCTATTTCTTCCTTTTTCTCTGAAAGATATGTTCACTGTACAGTGATCAATAGGATGCAGGGATACTGAAAAACAGTGACAGAGCCCTGTTCCTTGGCGACGGAAGGTATAATTGCTTACTGTTCCGTATATTTGCATTTGTAAAAAGTGTGGTTTCATAGGTTTGTAGATTTAAAACTTCAAATGCCCACAGGGGTTTGCCCTATTTCGGTCAGATCAAAGTGGATTTCGTTGGTTTGGTTCAGTAGCTGATCTGAAAAACCATGACAAGCCGCCTAATCGAACTGTTGTTGGAAATGAAAATATGTTATTGAAGTTTGATATAGCTTTTTTGAATTGTGCTATTCATGCTTTTGACATTAGAATTTACTTGGTCTTCAGTATGTAACAAACTGATTGTTTGGTTCAAGTGTGGACTTTGAAAGTAGACTTGACAACTTCTCTTAGCAACAACTCTTTTCCATCCCTTCAATATCCAAATTTAAGAATTTCTAAGATTTGGGTAATGATGAATTTCCCTTGTTTAACTATGGAAGGAATTGGGTTTTGGTCTTTGGACCCTTCTATGATTTCTGTGATTTTAACTCCACATTATGGTTTCCAGCCCTTGCTATTGGCCCAGCTTTTTCCCTTTCCATGTATATTCGCAGTTAAGAGTCCTTTCTAAAAGTAAGAAAGGAATTTGATTTCAGTGTTAAGATTACTTTTTTCCTAATCTCTTGAATCTCTTCTATGGAACATTTCGTTTTTCCCATTATATGTCTAGTATCGCCATTGTTTCTGTTCATATATTTGTGGCAACTGAAATACCACAAAGTTTCTATATCAATTTAGAACATGGCAACAGTTGCTTCTGAGACCAATAATAGAAATGTTCATATTTTTCTTGTTCTTTACCGTGAGACCGCTTACCAGGACTATATGTTTGTCTGGCTTTGTGGTTAGGATGAGGACTGTACATCTATTGCAGTTTTTGACTAAAAGGGACCTGTTGGAAGGTCTAATGCCGGAGCTTAAAGGCTAGATCTTCAGCTCCTTGCAATCTTAAATTCAGCTTAAATCTGGCATTCTCTAAATTCCAAATTGACAGCAGAATAATATTCACCTTACTCTGTCAGGTATACCTTTCGTTTTCGCTGTGGATTCTTTCCAACCCACTCTGATGATCTAATTCCTTTAGGTCCGTACTGCCATACTTCTATGAAAAACTCAATCTGATAATCAAAATTCCATGATTCCAATATCTTTGCTGTCAGGGAAAAAAATGGTAGTCTACATTCAAACATTATGGATTGGAAAGCAAGGGGAGGAGGATTATTTTACTGCAGAACAAAACTCGATATAGAGCTAGAGAGAGACAGAGGAGATTGCAACAAAGCAGGAGGTATGGATGAGAATTTTCAATTCCAACTGCATCTACATGCATTATAGTTTGACGATGGTTCATTCAAATGTACACATAGTTCCATAAACCTTTTCAAATGTGAACTCATGGTTTAAGGTAGCAGGTCTGGTCTTCTGATAGTAAAGAGGTCAGAATTGGATTGCAAATTGTAGCTTGAAACTTTAAGTGATTATCTCATGTGTTGATCAGTTCTTTTGTGTTATTGTTGCACCTAAGGAATGTATTCAGTCCTTACCTTAGACAACCTGAGTTTCTCAATAACTGAATCTTTTTTCAATATTTTATTATTTCGTAAGTTGTTCTAAAAAGTTGTTTTGCCCACCCATAAAAAATTACATTCATAATAGAGTAGCATGTTTAGCCAAAAATAGATGTAAAAAAATGAAAAAGGACTATTGCCTCTTGCATTGTTCGAAGCTGCTGTTTCAAAAAAATAGGCTGCATAAATTAGCTTCGCATATTGTATACATCACCAAATAGGGCTAAAAGAGTTCCTTGATATCTAGGACTTGCTCAAAAGAGTTCCTAGGGTTCCAAGAGACTTCGTTTGGTTACAAGAGACTTACTTTTGAGCAAGTCCAATGATAAATGCAACTCTTTTGGCTGAAAAATATTGACCTTTTTTGTATGGGTTGAATTCGTTTGAGTTATTCCCTGAGGTTTGGGTACTTTTGGCTGTGCATGATTTCAGCTTCAGGAAATTTTGTGTAAAGTGGTGGTGAGTTTGGTGTTTTTTTGTGGATTGTTCAGACTTATGTTCTTTAATAGAGTTTTAGCGTTGTTTTGCTTCGGTGATTTTATGTTGACGTTTCTTTTAGGTGTGTTTGGTTTTCCTGTGTAGATTTTCAGGATTTTATGTTACTCCAAGAGGGGAAAACAAACAAACAGTTGAGAAAAACAATAAACTATGTATATAGTGCGTGTGTCCTCTTTAAGAAAAACGGATGGGTTTTTGCGGTGCCAATTTTAAAAAAAGAGCCAAACCAGATCTATCGAATGCATCTTACGATTGCAATGTGTATAGCTGCAGATCCATTGATCTGGTTAGCAAGCAAACCAAATCACACCTTCCCAAATCCCATCAAATCTATGTCTAATAGTAGTAGAAAACAAAAGGTAATAGAAGTATTCATGTATAGAAATATTGATACTAGCCATTGATAATAGCTGTTTGCATTACCATCTTCTCTTGGATTACGCCATCTACGCATGTATAGAAATATTCACAAATTAGTGTTATGTGATGTGCATTTTTGGACAAAACACTTTGCCATGGTCTCCCTTGCTCATCAATGTTTGCTATTTGCAGATCATTATTTTGCCTAATCAATATTAATAAATATTCATCTCCATATCTCTTGCACATTTCCATAGCTCTATGTTTGCACGGGTTTTTAAAAGTTCGTGTTGTGTAATCTCGGTATATGTTGGCATGTTTAGTTGATTTTTTCTACAAAATGAGGGGGTGTTTCCACCAACAAAAATCACAAAGGACTTGATGCATTTTACCATTTGTTTCCACTAACAAAAAAGTTTCAGCATTTTACCATTTCATTTCCACTGACAAAAAAGTTGTCAACAATTTTTTTTTCTACAGTAACTCTACTCACAAACCCATCAACAACTTATTCACTACCAGAAACAACTAACAACTTCTCAACCTCAAATAAAAATCTACAAATTTTCCACTACTGGAAACACCCCCTGAATTCTTCCCCTACTCCTTCCCCTTGACAGCGATTTTCTGTGTATGAAAAAGTCTTCTTTGCAGCTACCTCTTCTTCTACTAATTTATAATGACTATTTGCACAAGGCTTCTTCTTCTTTATCATTTTATTAGCTTTTACGCACAAGGTTAGATTTCCCATATTATTTTCAGAGGTTACCCTGTTTCCTCCGTCAATACTTTAATGCTAATGGTTCAGGCATTTGGATTCTCCTAATACATGGATCGCAAGCTTGGCCTGTAGAAGTTGTTAATCAGCAATTAGCTAGGGGCTGGAACTCTTTCCGTCAATCACATAAGCTAGAAGTAGACTACAAACTTATTCTAGCTTGGAGGCATAAGTGGATCTACCAAACCATAATGTTTGATAGACATGGTAGGGAACTTGTCTTTCTTGGTCCAGTCCAAATCGTTACTTGCAAAATATGCATCCTCCCGCGGGTTAATACGCTTAAATTTTGAATCAATACCATATCCTACAGTATGTTCTTATAACTTCCTTCCCCTGTTCATGGTATAGTAACATTGCATTTATACCTATTCGTTGTTGGTTTCCTTGTTCTAGCTAATTTATTCAGTGCTTCTTTGCCTTCAATTTTCATGGCTCACCAAACTCTGCTGAAATTTGGTATTTCCATCTGTAATGTGTGCAGCTCCAAAATGTATGTAATTAATAATTTATTTCACATCCGTTCTTCCCTTTACGATAGCCGCTTAAACCCTTTACGATAGCCGCTTAAACTAAAAACACAAATTAAATTATGTTAAATCATATTCTACTTATTCCAGGAATTCGAAACTCGGCTTCAATATGCCTGAGGTACTATTATTGGAGTTACTATTATGTTAAATCATATTCTACTTATTTCACATTCGTACTATTTGTTGAGGAGCTTCTGTTCCCATTCTCGGGAAATAGAAAATTATTGGAGGTACTATTATACCTTGCTTATGAGCAACTATTTTTCGACTTGAGTAATCTGCTTCAGAATCAACTCAATTTCCTTTGCGTTGACTTGTCTACTACTTCCTCTCATCTTGAATCTGAAACCCTACTTTAACAACTTTGAGGAGAAATATTAGCCCAGATAATTTTGATACAGATAAGTGGGCCGTGGGCCATCTGGACAAATCACTTGCATTCAATGTGGGCTGAAAGGTGTTGATGGAAAGAATATTACTAAAACTATTGACTGTAGGTTTTCCATGCCGAACTATAATTTGGTGTTGCAGTTTCCTTAAATTGGCACTTTTGGGCAGTTTATTATATTATTTATGAAATGCTTCCTCTGTTATCCATCATCTAGATAGGTGCTAAAACAAGTCTTAGAATAGTGTTTCCCTTTTGCTTTTCACTTCAATTAGTGCTCCACTTAATGTGATTCACTTCAGTTGCTTTTCAAATGCCTTTGCTTTGTCTAACACTGGCAAGTCTTTTGAACTTGTGCACATATGCCTGTATACTTTGCACTAGAGCAACTTCAACAACAAATCCTTTCAGTATATGTAATCGATCAACTTCTATGACTATTTCAATGTATGCAATTTGCTTACATAACTACCAACTGAATTCTAAACTTCCAAAGCCTTGGATGAAAGTCATTACAACACCAACTACTCTTTCCTTTGATAAATTCGAAGTTTTGATGGCCATGATATTCGTGTTGTGCACAAAGCGGTGAATCAACGCATATGACAACCGGGACAGTTCACTTTGAATGGAATTAACTTTAAAATGTCTCTGGCAGTTTATTTTTGTTCTTGTTATTGCTGCAGTTGGTTCCTGCTTTTGGGAGTGCAAATTGTCTCTTCGCTGAGTAAGATATGCTTTCTTGCGCTTCGTCCATGTGTAGCATTTACTTGCTTGGTCTCCATTCGTACATCAACTTGGGTGGGTGTGTTTTGGGGTGTTATACTTTCTGGTTTTGTGCTTGCTAAATCTATTTTTGTGTTGTGGGTACGTGATAGGATTGTAGGTGTGCTGTGACTCCCACTGAGGGAAGATATCATTTTTGTGGGAACTCCTGTGCAGAATAGCTGGCGCTTCTCCCTGTCTGCTTGCATTTGCGTGTTTTCCATCTTTATGTCATCTAGAGAATACAGAATTTCAATTTTCCTGAATATTCTCCATCTTAATTTCTTTCATTTGTGTTCTGGAAAAACACACGGTCAGGATCAACTTTCAGCTGTGGATTGTGTTCCTATTTTTGTTATAATCACCACCTTGATTACCAATATGGCTCTTTGTTTCCTAAATCTTTGCTAGCGATGAAGAGTTTGCTGATCTAAATTAGCCTGTTTCGAGCTCTTATTGATGCATTTGTCCTTTAATTCAAGTGTTTCTGGATTGACATGCTTTCATTTTAGTGCATGGTGGTCTAATCTAATGTCTAGACATGCGCAATACCTTTTGAGTAACGTGAGAAGGATTGAAGCATCTACTTTCTTGATCGCTATTACCATGAAGCAATGTACCAGAAAATTCCAACAATTACCCAGGGTTTCCTTGAATGCTGATATGACTTCGACCAGCCAGCAGCAGGAAGAGACTAATAATCTATATTCAAATATTGTGCTTGGATCATGGATTTAGAAATTTTAACATGGGATTTGACAATGATATGGAAAAAAAGAAATATATTTAGCTCATTCTCATCATATTTTGTTGTATGTCTGTTTAACTATTTTACACCTCCATAATTCCTTTTCAGTTCCTTGATTGTAGCCCAACTTAGATTGGATATTAAAGAGAATCGTAATAGCCATCCTCACTTCACACATGTTTCCTCTCCACCTTTACTTCAATTCTCATCTTTAAACACCTATCTGAGTATTTCTTTTCACGTATTTTGCACTTTCAACCAACAACACAAAGTAATGCAAAGGAGTACAAAATAATTCCCACCCACACCTTTACCAAATCAGACAAACAAAAAAAACAGAACATAACAACATAATCTGCAACGGGCAAAAAACGCACTCTTCAATGGGCATGATTCTCGTGCAAGGCACGAGGCCGGACCTAGTCTTTCTCAATGAATGTGGTGGTGTCAATTTGATTTGATGGGGGCTTGTAGGATCCATGGCTATATATATTACGATACGAGACCATTATACACACCCTGGATCGCTTAATTTTAACAACTATAAAAAGTGCGCTACACTGTGTAAAGCTTGTGATCACTTCAACAAGTAGCTGGGGACCTCACTACTTTGCCAACCAGATGGGCAAACACAACTCACAACTTTCCCAACTAGAAGGGCAGCACATACCCTCCTCTCTCTCTCTCTCTCTCTCTCTCTCTCTCTCTCTCTCTCATCTTGCACTTACAAAACTTGAAGAAGCATATGGTATTTATAACAAAAAAATCAAATATTTTTCAGATATTTTTGCAACTATACAAGATGAGTCCTTGTACTGTTTTGTGCTTATCCTACACTGTTGAGAATTAGAGTTCACATACACAAAGAAGATGTCTTGTTCTCTTTGCTTTTCAAAAAGAATTTTTCAAAAAATACTCCCTAGATTCTTCATACTTCCAACATTTTTCTCTCTATCTCTCTCCACTTATTACCCCTACTATTTTTCAAAAAAAATTTCAAAAACCAAACCGAACACAGCAGGCAAGTTTTAATGTGATTAGAATGTCCGGTCCATGATGAAAAGTATATCATTTCACTTTAAGACCGAAAAATATGGAGTTCACACAACCGGAAACCCTCTCTCTCACTCTAACTTTCATTGTGTTTCTCTTCTCTCTGTCTCATACACGCAAATATATACAACATACAAGCACGTGTATATAGTGTTTGTTCAACCGATTACCAATAGCCGCTAAACAATCGGATCAGACAGACACAACGCAAGTACCTATGATTTGAGTTAGACAGAACCATACGAGATATGATAGTTGGAGGGTAAAATTGAGAACGACGTCTAGAGTTTATTAAGGTTTGAAAAGAGAAGCGATGATGTATTAATGGCAGGAAAAAGATAAAATGAAGTGGATGTTATACACAAGAGAAATGATATTGGTAGCAACCAATATCATACCGACGGCTACCCTAGGCCGTCTTCGGCCACCGGACGACCGATCCGAACCGTACAAAAACTCTATAAAAAAAACCGAGTGGGTCCTAGCGGAAATCAACGGCATCCGACGTGCATAGGTATTTGATCCAAACACCCAATTTTTTCGTATATACATGTATATACATATATACACAAAAAATAAAGTACTTGGATCAAGCACCCTACACATATCAGATGCTATTGATTTCCACGTAAGCACCCTCGCTTTTTTTTTTTGAAATTTTTGGACAGCTCGGATGGGCCATCCGGTGGCCGGGGCCGGCCCAGCGCAGCGGTCAGTACAGTTTTGGTATGGGACCATCGATCCCTATTGCAGGACTCTATACACAATATGTGTTGCAAAACTTTATTAAAGTACTTGTTATTCATCTTCAATGCCCTTTTTGTGCTAACTTTTTTCTATTCAAATGGTTCCCTCTTTTTACGGTCCGTCTCCTATGAGGGGTCCTAATTTAGTTAAAATTGGGATATCCTTATTTCTCTCATTTTCAGATCGAATTTCAATGATCCGAGTCGCTCAATGTAATCAGAACATGATTTTAAGGTTACCCGCGAGAAATTAGAAAAAAAATGACCAGGAATGGCTTGATTTGAGTAGTTTTTATTTAAACTGTTCAATAAAAAATTGTTCATAACTATTCAGATGAAGCCCTTTCCAGT
>CM033791.1:3548407-3573407 GCA_019656835.1 Rhododendron ovatum
CATTTTTTTGTTGATTTCTCGTACGTACCCTTAAAATCACGTTTTGAACATATTGAGCGGCTCGGATCATCGAAATTCAATCAGAAAAGGGGAGTCTGCATTTTAATGCGGATCCCCTCACGGGAGATAGACTGCCTTCTTTTATGCGTATAACACCATTGACGAGGCTATAAGAATCAGTACAACGTGCCTTCTAATAATATCTTGTCCTTTTAATTCGCTTGCTCTCTCATATTTTTGCTTTGTAGTTGAGGGGGTGTGTATGTATATATTTCGTACAGAAAATGAGCCTCTTTTGTGACTTGGAATGCTATTTTTTGGGTCGGTTCTAGCAGTCGGGTTTTTAGTCTTGTTTATTTTGTTTGTCTCTTAGGTATGTTATTTTGCTTTTCTTCCTTTTATACTTAATAATAATAAAGTTGATTGTATGATATCTTATGACTTCACCGTATGATTGTGGAATTAGATTTGGTCACGAAACAAGTGTGTTTTACATTACTCAACTGTATTTCATGACTGATTAACAAACTGATGTAATGGGCATTCCTCTAGTTGAAACTAAACAGTAGTGAAAAAAATACTGATCCAAACAGGGCATCAGGGTAATACCCAATCAAAGACAGTCAAAAATTGGCTACATCAAACTAACGTGCACGCGGATCAAAAAAAAACTAACGTGCATGTACGGATCAAAAATAAAAAAACTAACGTGCACGTGCCCTAGGCTGGATGGCAAAAGCCTCTTTCATTCCCAGGCAAGACTCAAGTTCGAGTCTTGTTAGTGGCAAGGGAATAGGAGATTTATTCCCCTGTCATTCTTTCATCCATTCTGTACCTAAGTGGTGCTGTACATGGTGACAGCCTGTCCTCACGGACAGTAGCTATGACTCGAACCGGACATTCCACACCGGGTAGGGAGCCCCTATGGTCACACCCAAGATGGGTTGCAAAGCTGGATGCCCCCTCCCATCTTTTTTGATAACTGTATAAAAAATAAAAATAAAACTAACGTTCCGGTCAAGTAAATAAATTAAAAATCTCATATGCATAATATATACACCATAATATATAGATATAGATATAGCTATAGACACAGCTATTCAAGTCGGGACGTCCAGATTTTAGCTAAGGTCCGGACTTTTGCTCTAAGCCATTGGATCCGGACCATTGAAAACACAATCTAACGGCTGAAATCGTAGTCTTAATTTTAGCTAAAATCTAGACGTCATGACTTGAACAACACTCATATAGATATAGATATAAATATAGATAATATATTAATCCCCGAAATGAAAGGTCGTTTTTAGTTTTCAATTTGCTTCAAACTTGTGGCCTGGTCTATCCACCGGCCAAACCCCTTTTCTCTCAAACCTTTTTAGCAGTTGAACGAATTGAACCTTGCCACTTGTCAGGAACTTTTTTTTTCAATTTCTTCGTCTTCTAGACCAGAAACTTTGCTTGTAAAATACTTGCGTAATGCACATGCTAAAATAGGGGATATGACTCATACAAATTTCGAATCTAATTAAACAGATGATTGATGAACAAAAAGTGCATACATTAATTCAGGTAGACTATGTTTATTTTCGCATAAAAAATGGAGAAAAGAGTAGTGCTACAGGTACCGACGGGTTTTATTTTCGCATAAAAAATGGAGAAAAGAGTAGTGCTACAGGTACCGACGGGTCGGTACCGAAATCATAAGAACAGCCCCGCCCGGCCGTCTTCGGTTACCGGACGGCCGATCCTAGCCTTCCAAAAATTCAAAAAAAAAAAAAATGAGGGGGCCTACTCGAGATTCAATGGCATCGAAGGTGTGTAGGGTGTTTGATCCAATCACCCTTTTTTTCGGGAATATATGTATATACACACATATATACACGAAAAAGGGGTGCTTGAATCAAGCACTTTACACACCTCGGATGCCGTTGATTCTCGCATACGCCCCCTCGTTTTTTTTTAATATAATTTTTTGTACGGCTCGGATCGGCCGTCGGGTAGCCGGAGATGGCCCGGCCCGGCCGTCCCTACGATTTCAGTACCGACCCAGTCGGTACCAATATCATTTTCGTAAAAAATGCTTTACAGTTATGGCGAAGTTTTGTGGAATATTTTTTTTGGTGTTTTGTGGACACTTGTGAGATATTTAGTCAACGTAATCTTGCATAAAATCACAGTCGACTCAAACAATATATTCGCAATCTTGAACTCAAATTGTATGTATGCATGACTTCTAAAATCTGAACTAGTGTATGTACTTTTCCAATGAAGAGATGTACATGACACTCACAATAGGTAGGAGAGTTTTGAGGTGATTGTTCCGAATGATCGTAAAGGTAAAAAAAAAAAATGAGAATGTTAATAGCGAACGACAAATTACGTGATTTTGTACTCTCTAGACAGACTAAATAAACACTCGGGCACCAACTGCTATACTTATTTTTACATGAAAAATGAAAGATTCTAAAATCTGAATGAAAAAAATAGAAGATTGGATCGAATACCTACACATATCGGATTGAGTTGATTTTACACATACCCACTAGCACGGTTTTGTTTTAAATTATTGAACGGCTTGGATCATTCTTGCAGGACCCGGAGTGGGTCCCGCGTGCACGTAGGTAACCATTGATTCAAAAACCATTGGTCCCCTTAGCATTAGGGAAAATATACTGGTCACCATTCAGGGCAATCTTAACGGTACGAAACATGGACAATGAAGAGTTTTATAATTCCACTTAACTAAAAGTGAGTTACTCCAAAACAGAGTTATAAAACCCATTTTTTTAAGCTAAGAAGTCCATTAAAGTACTTCTGCATATACAAACCGATATACAATGTTACAAAAAACGTCTCGCGAGCCACAGCCGGCTCCTCACTTTGACCTCACCCTCTCCACTCTACATGACTACGTACATTGTGCTACTATCCGCACCTCTCACCTCTCGATCGGTACATTACATATAGACAGAGACCTCTCCTTCTCCGAGAGAAGGAAAAGGAGAACCAGCCTTAAAAGGCTATACGCGTGAAAGTAGCAGGGGTGGGACGCGGGGGCTCTGCTGCCCGGGGGGCGCAGGAGCCCCTACCCACTCTCTTTAAACGGCACCATTTTGATTAAATAAAAAATCTCAACCATCAATTTACAATCTTATAGAGCAGAAACGTGATTATGAGAGTTTTAGAGACAAAATTTGATTATGTCTCTTTAGAATAATATAATCAGAATAGTAAGCTCTTCACACCCGTTCAAACAAATTAAAAATTAGACCACTTAATTTTTTAACCATATTTTTTAATATATAAACGGTCTAAAAAAATTATTGCTCAAATTTTCAGTCCGATTGAATCGGTACAAAGATCTTATTATTCTTATCATATTATTTTAAAGGATCGTAATTCATTTTTATCTTTAGGGCTCTCATATTAAGTATATATTCTTTATTAGGACCCTATGGCGCATAAGTGTGATTATGAGAGCCCTAGAGATAAAAATAAATTATGACCCTTTAGAATAATATGATAAGAATAACAAGATCTTTGTACCGATTCAATCGGAGTGAAAATTTGAGCAATAATTTTTTTAGACCGTTTATATATTAAAAAATATGGTTAAAAAATTATGTGGTCTAATTTTTAATTTGTTTGAACGGGTGTGAAGATCTTACTATTTTGATCATATTATTCTAAAGAGACATAATCAAATTTTGTCTCTAAAGCTCTCATAATCACGTTTCTGCTCCATAGAATTGCAAATTAGTAGCTGAGATTTTTTATTTCAAAAATGCTAGGGGTGCATATGAAATGTACATATTATGTACATATCAGTTTTGTGGGGCCCACCTCGGGTCCCACAAAGATGATTCAAACCGCCTATTATTTTTCAAACATTTTTTTATGAAGCCCTGTAAAAAATCAGCACAACCCGATATCGGTAAGGATTTTTTCTTAATTTGTGGAGGCAAAACTACTTAACTGCTTAGTTTCGCCCCTACAAATTCAAAAAAAATCCTTATCGATATCGGGTTAAGTTGATTTTTTACACGGCTCCATAAAAAGATGTTTTAAAAATAATGAACGGTTCGGATCATTTTTGTGGGATCCTAATTAGGCCCCACAAAATCTATATATACATTGTATGTACATATTATATGTACCAATAGCAGCACTCTATTTATTTAATCAAAACGGTGCCGTTTAAAGAGAGTGAGTAGGGGCTCCTGCGCCGCCCGGGCAGCAGAGCCCCCGTGTCCGCAGGGGTGGCTGCCAAAACTTTATCTGCTGACACTCAGGGAGTTATCCCTTGCCTCACGCACGTGGGTTCACTCCCACTTGGGAGGACCAGATCCAACAATTCAAATTGCAATGTAAAGTTTAATTTGCATCAAAGATTAGTTGAGCATCCTTGCTCATCTAACAGTAGTTGGTTATAGAGCTTCCGCTGGGTGACGAATGAGAGATCGACCGAAAGAATAACGGGATCTAAAGTCTGGAAGGGTCTTCTTCGATATGCTATTTTGGGGTCAATCTTTTAGGAATCGGGATACATAGTTATGGTTCATTTCCATTAATGTCTAAGTGAATTCAAGAAAGTCTTTGACCACGGCACTCTTAACACAGCGTTAGCGGTGTTAAATAATTTGTCAATGTTCTAACCCCATTTTGAAACAAGGTTATGTATGGCTTGCTTTGCCAGGCTCCGTTCCGAAACCAAAAATAAGTTCCTATTTTTAAAGAAGACAATTTTAAACTCAAAAATTATGGACTTATTGAAATATAAAAATATGTAATATGGATCTTGTTTGGAATATCTCGATGAGATCTTTTATAGGATGCAAAAAAAAATTGAAAAATTATTTTTCATTTACTTTATTTTTGAGTTTGATAATGTGAAATAAACTATTTATTTTTTAAGAAGATTTCTGGAACGGGGCTTTAGAAATCCAGAACACGAGCTCATGTGAGCATTTATTTGTCGCATTTAATGTTCTATCTCTGATCAAGTATGTATTTTGGTTGTTTCATTTTTTTTTGGAATAGATTTTGTCAATCCCCTTTTTTTAGTGTCACTTATCTCCTCTCACAAAATAAATCATCTAATAATTAAAGACACAAAAGGGAGTGACATTAAAAAAAATGAGTGGCAAAATCACTACCTCTTTTTTTGCTGGATGCCTCGATCTTTAAAAGAGAGTAATTTCATTTACAACTTCCACTAGATAATTGCTGACTAGGAGGGGTATGAGGACCCTTTTAAACACACACACAATTAACCCAAACTTCCGATGTGAGAGCCAGCCTAGATCATACAGGCCCAAGAGCTTTAACGACAATCCAACTAGGATAATCTAGATTATAATGATTGAGCTAACCGGCTTGAGACCTGGATCTAGCTCCCGCACAGGTGCGGGATGCTGCTAGGGAGGGGTTAATTTGTGCATATGAGTGTGCTGAAACTGCACTGTTTTTTCATGTGGGATTATTAAGTGGAATACGATATACTCCTTCCGTCCCTTTTTAAGTGTCCTACTTCGTAATTTCAACTTATTAAAAAAATATCATCATTATACCTTTCACATCAACTTTTTCCTCCACGTTTCCTACTTATCTATCATCATTATACTTTTACTCACTTACTTTTCAAAAAGAAATATACTTTTAGGGATAAAATAGACAATGCATCAATTTTTACCCACTAACTTTACAAAATGAACACTTATTAAGGGACAGCCCAAAATGGAATACAAGACTATAAAAAAAGGACGGAGGGAGTAGTTTTTTTTCTTGGAAAAATTTCAAAATACCCCCAACCTTTACTCTAAATTTCAATTAGATTCCCAACCTATTAAAAAATTAATTTTACTCCCAACGTTATCTTCTGTTAATCAAAACGCCCCCTTCCGTCCGAATGACTAAAGGATTTCGTTAAAGGCTCTGTTAAATGGCGTCTTGATCGAATTTCGATGATCCAAGCCGCTAAATGTGATCAGAACGTGATTTTAACGATACTCGTAAAAAAAAGAAATAAAAAAGACAGGCAAAGACTTCATCTGAACAATTTTTTATTAAACAGTTCAATAAAAAATAGCTCAAATCAAGCCCTTCCCTGTCATTTTTTTTCCTGATTTTTTATGAGTTCCCTTAAAATCAAGTTCTAATCACATTGAGCGGCTCGGATCATCGAAATTCGATCTGAAAAGGGGAGGTGCGGACCGAAGCAAAAGCCGACGTCCAAACTTAAACAAAATCCGAATCGATCCGCACCTCCCTTTTCCCAATTGAATTTCAATAATCCGAGCTGCTCAATATGATTAGAACGTGATTTTAAAGGTATCCGCGAGAAATCAGCAAAAAAAATATTCGGATAGGGCTTGATTTGAGCAGTTTTTTATTGAACTATTCAATAAAAAACAGTTCAGATGAAGCCCTTTCTGGTCATTGTTTTTGCTGATTTCTTGTGGTACCCTTAAAATCACATTTTGAACACATTGAGCGGCTCGGATCATAGAAATTCGATCGGAAAAGGGGAAGTGTGGACCAAAGCAAAATTCGAACGTTCTAACTTGAGCCAAATCAGGATCAGTCCGCACCTCCCCTTTTCCCATCGAATTTTGATGATCCGAGCCGCTCAATATGTTCAGAACGTGATTTTGAGAGTATCCATGGAAAATCAACAAAAAAATAACCGGGAAGAACTTCATCTGAACAGTTTTTTATTAAACAGTTCAATAAAAAAAATGCTCAAATCAAGCCCTTCCCGGTCATTTTTTTTTGCTGATTTCTCACTGGTACCTGTAAAATCACGTTCTAAACACATTGAGTGGCTTGAATCATCGAAATTTGATCGGGATGCTATTTAACGGGGCCTTTAACGAAATCCGTTAGTTATTGGGACAAAAGGAGGCGTTTTGATTAAAGGAAGATAACGTTGGGAGTAAAATTGATTTTTTTAAAAGGTTGAGAGTCTAATTGAAATTTAGAGTTAAGTTTGGGGGTATTTTGAAATTTTCCCTTTTGTCTTTTGATAGGATCCCATGTTTCGTCTACGAAATATTGCTGCTTCAGATGGCTTAAATTTTCCTGTAATTAACTGTATCAAGTATGCATGATGAGTTAGCACTTAGCACTGACTTCTATTTTTGTTCATTGTTCTTGGTAATCTTAAGGCTTTTTACATGCTTTATTACTCTCTATTTTAATTTTTTAAGTTAGATGGGATTGTGTATTTAGTTTGATTACTTTTTATATTTAAATTTTGGAGACTCCACAAGCATATTAGGAGTTCTTTGAATTTTTTCATATCAATTATGTTTAATCTTTTGCAGACATTAGAAGAGACTAAAGGCCGGGGCACACACATCGCGGGTGCAAGTCAAATGTTGACAAAATAAGCAGGTTATTATGCATATGTTGTCAAACCAATTTTTATTTGTCCTCTCTGAAATGTGTGATATAGTAGTTGTTAAATGAAATCATGAGTGTGACCAATTCTCCGGTATTTTTTCGCCAGAATGCAATCGATTAATATATGTTTTTGCGCGAAACTACCCTTCAATCAAAATCATTAAATAGAGTTATATGTTGTGAATGTTTAACCTAATTTTATTATGCTATTACATGTGAAGGGGATTCGAACTTGAATGGTTGGAGGTGAACAAATTAAGGTCGAAAATGTGTTCCTAGCTTAAGGTTGCAAGTGACTTAAGGGATGGGCATTCACTGGTAGTGGACTAGAGGCAAGCACTTCCGGTATGAACTGGACCTTCATTACTATATTGTATTATAAACATACAATGTGATCCTTAAATTCCGGAAATGACATAATTTGTGAAGGTCTGCGTTCCAGTGAATGCGTTTATTGATTCAGTTCTATATTTGGCTCACTAAACTAAATTATATTCACTGCTTAACTTGATTGAAATTGTGCAGAGATTATTAAATTGCAAGTTGGCACACGTTGACTGAATATCAAAATACAACTACGTACAGTGGCATCACCCCTAATCAAATCAAGTGCACCAAAAGTATGAATAGAGGCCCAATAGAAATCAAGTGCTCCCATAAGTCTAGTACATCATTCTACTTTGAAAAATCACCTGAAATTGTTCAAAAATAACATATAAAGAAGCATCCATTTAGTGCAGATCTTTCCTCTTACTCTATGACAGAACAACCATCACCAGAACATCAGCATATTTTCCAAACTATCCATTCAGATTATTGGGTGTTGTAATATGTATCATCTCCATTTAGCAATTAGGTGCTTGTGCATTCCTCAGTGAGATCGAGAGTAGGTGGGAAGTGGGTTTTCACAATGGGGATAGTAGCAAGGTGGAAGTTGCGCTGGGAAACGTGGGATCTCCGGTTAGTGATCCTGATTAGTCTCAGCCTACAAATCCTTTTGATATTCCTTGCACCTTTGAGAAAGCGAGTGTCAAAGGCTTGGATAACCATGCCCATATGGTGTGCGTACCTGCTTGCAGACGCAACAGCTAACTTTGCTGCGGGACTCATTTCCCATAGCCAGGGTCAAACCTCTGGCCCTTCCACTGATCCGACCCTTCTCGCATTCTGGGCTCCCTTTCTCTTGGTACACCTTGGGGGTCCCGACACCATTACAGCTTTTGCCCTTGAGGATAATGAGCTCTGGCTCAGGCATTTCCTGAGTCTGGGATTCCAATGCTGGGTTGTCGGTTATGCCTTCGTTCAATCATTTCCCAATCACAAGCTTTGGATCCCAACCTTGCTCATATTTCTGGCTGGAGCCATCAAGTACATTGAGCGAACACGTGCTCTCTATCTTGCTAGCTCTCGTATAATCAAAGACTCTTTTCTCACAGATCCCGATCCTGGGCCTAACTATGCGAAGTTCATGGATGAGTACGCTTCAAAGAAGGATGCAAAACTTCCGACGGAGATAGAGATGATTCCTGAACCTCCTATTAGCATGAGCAACAATACAGAAAATAACGATCGAAACCTGCATTGTTTGGAGGTGGTACAAACTGCTCATAAGTACTATACCACTTTCAAAGGTCTGATTGCGGATTTGATATTCAGCATCAGTCAGCGCAACGAGAGCCGAGATTATTTCCTCAAGCGAACGGCAATAGATGCTTTCCATATTATTGAGGTAGAACTCAATTCTTCTATGATATTCACTACACTAAGGCCAGAATGATGCAAGCTAAGTTTCTTGGATATCCTCTTGGATACCCTCTTCGGATAATTTCGTTTAGTTTGACTTGTGCAGCCGTTGTGCTCTTCTATTTAATCGAAAAGAATAAATTTTACAAGTTTGATATTGTAGTTTCCTACACGTTGCTTATTGGCGCTAGTGCTCTTGATTTTATAGCTTTTTTAATGATCCTTTGCTCTGATTGGACTGCTGTGGCCCTCACTAAGTCAGAACACCCTAATTGGTTTATTAAGATCTCGCCTAAATGGTTTATTAAGATCCTGCAATGCTTGCTCAAAGTTGATCGGGTAAGGTGGCCTACAACCCCTGGACAAAAGCCCAAATGGTTTAACCCCAAGAACATCATGCATACTGTGCACCTCAGGTGGTCTAAATCTCTCTCACAGTACAACTTGATAAATTATTGTCTGCACCCACGTATGAATTGGTGGGAGAAAACTATTGCTGTTTTTGGCCTAACCAACATGCTAGATGGGATGAAATATGTGAGCACTGAACATTTCAGCACTGAATTGAGAGATTTTATTTTTGAGGAGCTGAAAATGAAATCTAAGCAGGCAGTCGACTTAGAAACGGCCAAGGAGATATTTTCCGCCAGAGGGGATTGGATTCTTCGGTATGAAAGTCGTGCGAACTTACTCCATTGGATCAACGATGTCGAATTTGATGAGAGCCTGATTTTGTGGCACATTGCCACTGAACTCTGCTACTACACAGATGTTGAAGACAAAAATGATCATAACCGCAAGTTCTCTAAACGCCTTTCGGATTACTTGTTATACCTGCTAATCATGCAGTCCACAATGTTGTCCAATATAGCAGGTATTGGGCAGATAAGGTTCAGAGATACCTGTGCTGAGGCCAAGAAATTCTTTCAGGGAAGGAATATATTAGAGGAAGAGGAGGACACTTGTCAGAAAATTGTCACCTTTTGCAAATGCTTCTGCTGCTGTTTCAAAGGGAAAAAGGAACTGGATGAATTATTTGCTTGCGAAAGTATCCTTAAGGTTAATACAGAAGTTGAACCCATTGATGTTAAGGGAGACAGAAGCAAATCTTTGTTGTTTGATGCGTGCAGGCTGGCCAAAGAGCTGAAGAAAATAAAAAGGCCGCTTGAAAGGTGGAAGATAATAAGCAAAGTCTGGGTTGAATTGATGTCCTATGCAGCGGGTCATTGCAGAGCCGATGCCCACATGGCACAACTCAGCAAAGGCGGACAGCTCCTCACTTTTATATGGTTGTTGATGGTTCAACTTGGCTTAGGTGATCAATTTCGAATAAGAGAAGGGAATGCGAGGGCGAAACTGATCGTGAGCAAGTAGGTCGATGAATTTGTTGGATCAGTAAATTCGCGAGATACTTATGTTTGAAATGTGGCATGCACTAATAGCCAATGGTCAATAGTACTAGTTGCAGACACTTGTGCACGTGTGATTAATTGTTCATTCGGTGTATTTCGGTTAAAATAAGTAGTCTACCTTCGTGTACGTTATTGTGGTGTTTCTTGTTTCCTTGTAAGTAGGTTAAAATAAGTAGTCTAACTTCGTGTACGTTATTGTGGTGTTTCTTGTTTCCTTGTAAGTAGGGGTGGCAAATGAGCGGATCTGGGCCAAATTGGGTAAGTTATAAGTGAGTTGGGTCTTTAATGGGTCATTGACCCATTTAGAACTCATTAATTATGAGTCTAATTACCCATACTCAATCTAACCCATTTATTTAAAACCCGACCCAACCCGCCCATTAAACCCAATTACATTTTTTTTCCTTCTGAACAACATTAACCCAATTACATATATATTAAAATTTTAGAATGACTAAAATACCCATGTACACTGAAATAATCATATTACCCATATACATCTAAATAACTAAAATACCCATGTACAATAAAATTACCATATGATACATCTAAATGACTAAAATACCTATCTAAATTGGCATTGTGGTAAAAGAAAACTGAGAGAGAGAGAGAGAGAGAGAGAGAGAGAGAGAGAGAGAGAGAGAGAGAGAGAGAGAGAGAGAGAGAGAGAGAGAGAGAGAGAGAGAGAGAGAGAGAGAGAGAGAGAGAGAGAGAGAGAGAGAGAGAGCACGCCGTAGCGAATGTCGTTATAAAGGATAATCAGGGTGGGTTTGAATTAAAAAGTAGGGAGTGATTTTTTTCGTCTTTATTCAAAAAAAATTGCATTTGGTAGTTTTGCGTCAGACTTTTGTGAATTATGGCGTCGTCTCGACGAGAGGAACTGAAAAGGTAAAAAAAATTTGATCGAAACTCATAATTTTTTTAAAAAATACAAAAATAAGTCAAAAGAACAATTTTTTGACTTATTTTTTGTCTTCTTCAAAAAAATATGGATTCCGATACAAAATTTATACTTTTTGGTTTCTCTCATCGAGACGAACCAATAAGTCACAAAAATTTGACGCAAAACTAATAAATGCAAAAAAATAAAATTGAATAAAGACGAAAAAAAGTCATTCCCTATTTTTTAATCCAAAGCCACCCTAACTACAAACACATATGCGTGCATTTATATATGTGCAACTGCATGTCACTTACCCAAAAATATTTTACTTACCGAAAAAAAACTGTGTATATATAAATTTTTCGCTTTTTTGGTTTTGTATATATAAAACTACTAAAAACTCCTGTCCTCTCCTCATTTCACTAATAACTTTTTTCATTTTTTTGGTTTTGTTCTTATTCGAATATTTTTTTTGCGTTTGTTCGTTTTTACGCCAAATTTTTTTTACTTCGAATCAAAAAGTCAAAAAAATTTGGCACAAAACGAACAAACGCAAAAAAAATTAAATAAGGACAAAAATGCGACTTTTTCTAAAAGTCTTAGTGGAACACCATCGCACGAGTCGGAGAATCTCATCCTTGGATCAATTAAATCCCAGTGGAATAGGCATGTCATCTTGTCAGTTGGATTTTCCAAAATTTTGCATTTATGCTATCAGAATTATCTACATTCTCGAAATTGTTGAGGTAATTCGCGATGGCAACAAGCTCGAATTCTATGTTGGAGTCGCCTCTGCCGATTTCTCCGTCGATGGCTATGACGAGGGGATTTGATTGTGACGACCTCAATGGAGGAAGAATGAGATCGAGAGAGGCTAATTTCAATTTGTATTGTGTTTTTTGATGGGTCATGTTCATGACTTATTGGGTATTTTAAGTTGACTCATTAAGACTCACTTAAGACCCAATTACTAAATGGATTAGATAGGTTGGACCCATTATGACTCAACTAATAAATGGTGTGGGGGCTCCGTTTAGGGTGATTCTCGCTCAATGGATATGGGTCTTGGGGTTTGGCTCCTGACTTCCCAGCTTTGTCCTGCAAAACGAAGCACGACTAAGGACCACACCGGAGATTCCCCGGAATGGCCCTCCGGTGCAAGAATCAGTTTCTTTGCTAGGAAGAACTTAGAAAGTAGGAGCTAGGGTTTCTCTTGTGCATACCTTCTCCAAGAGGCATAATGGGATATTTATAAAGAACCCTTAGCTTGATCCCCAAGGTCTCACCTCCGCTCGACACGCGTCGGCTGACGTCATTCTTTCATCATGATTAGGGTTTTGCAACCGTTTTTCTAGATGAGCTGGCACCCTCACGTGCCCCCATCGTTATCCTTCTAACCGTTCGGATGACATCACTATCATCGTCATTGTCATTGCTACTGTTTGAACATGGACGAGCTGATTCGTCAGTAAAGACATGCTCGGCACCGAGCATGAGGTTCAACCTTGGCAACCGAACGAATGATCATGTCCCCCATCCACGGGTACTCAGGAGGGAGCGTTCACGAAAGTTTACGTCCGCGAGACCCTCGGCAACGATTGTTATTTCGAACGTTGGGAGAAAGACAACATAGAGCCGAGCGTATTTATCGATTATGTTCGAAAATTGACCGAGCCATTTTGCTCGGCCCGCTACAATAGCCCCTCAACCCGTGCCGAAGCTCTTTGTTTGGCATGGGTTGATTTAAGACTTGGCCGAGCTTGGGTCCGCGACAGTTCGGTCTGCACTTCATATTCGGTGACAGATGTCGAAGACCTCAACAGGCATGTCAGTCGAAGGGACGTTTCAGCAGGTGAGGAGACGGCTGTCAGTGGCGAAGCTTGTACTGCCACGCGTCATACAGCGGTTGGCGAAGAGTTCGGCGATGAAATGATGGGCGGGAAATTCGAAAAGCCCCGCTCCGTTTATAAATACCAGCGAAGAAGGAGAGAGAAAATTCTTCTGCACTCTCTCTCTCTAGCGTCCAGAGCTTCTCTCTCTACGACTTCCGTTTCAGAACTTCAACTCGAATCCAGATCTTCAATCTTCAAGCCCCATTCTAGCAAAAATCTTCAGGTATGTCATTGATTACCATCGTTTCACTCTTTCCCCTGCTTTAGATGCATATGTTCTGGGCTTTTGGGGGGAATTTTGGTGATTTTTGTACTAAGTGAACAGTGGAGTTCTGGGATGAACGATGGTGTTCATCCCTGAACTCAATCTGTTCTTCCGAGCCCCCATAGAACGTTTGGCGTTTACCGAACGATTTCTTCTGATGGGGAATAAACATAGCCGAACGGTCCCTAATCCCTAGGTTTACCGAACGTAGGAAGTCATTGTAGATGTACCGAACCCTTTATGGACTAGCTTATGACTCGTGAGCCGATAAGACGAACCGAACTTCAAAACAATTTTATTTGCCGACGCAGGTTTCAACTGCTTAATACCCCTTTGTTCTTTTCCTAGGTCTGGCTCACGAGGTCATTGAAGTGTCTTCAGACTCGGATTGCTCGGAGACCGAATCCGATCGTCAATTTATTAACGAGCTTCTTGAGCTCCGCAGGTGGAGGGAGAGCCGAGCAATTGCCTCAGTTTCAACAAGGATGTCGGCGACTTCTCCTTTGACCGATGACTCCAACGCCGAGCGAGACTACGAGTATGCTGCCGACGATTTCCTGACAGACCCCGAGATAAGCTTCTCCCCAGAGACCCAATCGGAAACCGAGCCACAGATTGGGCAAGAAGCCAAGTCAAGGCTCAGGTCTGGGGCCGAGGCCTCGACGTCGGCCACGAACGATGCCGATCTCTTTGATAAGGGCTTGCTATGCCCTTATGCTCACTATTTTAGTGGCAATCCGGGGGAATATGCTGCATTCCGAACGAAATATAATATACCCGAGGACGTCCTGATCCATAGAGTTAGGAGCACCGATATAAAAGACCATAGGGATCACCGTCCCAAACACATAACCGTGCCGCTGATGGCCATTTGCGAGGCCGGGCTTCGGTTCCCCCTTCATCCCTTCCTAAGGGAAATACTTTGGAAATTTAGCTTGGCCCCCCATCAACTCGCGATCAACAGTTACCAAATCATCATGTCGGTAATTGCTTTGATCGAGAGTCAAGATTTGGATTTCAGGCCGACGGACTTATTCTTTACATACACCATGTCCCGTCACGGTAAGTCCGGCCGTAGGTACCTAACGACCCGACCCAAAAAGACTCCTCTCATAGAAGGACTCTCGGACACCGACAAATGGGCTGATTTTTATCTCGAAGTGCACGAAAACTTTGAGTTCGGCGACGGTCTCCGTCGGTACCCTGTTCCAAAGGTGGCCGATACGAGAGGTGATGATACCGAACAAGCTTTACTCTTGTAGCTTATGTTTTGCTTTTGTGTTTTTGCTGCTGATGGTATTAATTTCATATCTCCCCTTCTTTTTTCAGAGCTCGGCCCAATTTCCAAGGTGCTAAACACCAACTCTCGGGAGAAGGCTTGCGATACGCTCCTTGCCCAAGCCTGCCGACACGCTCCCACACTGCTCGATTATACACCCTCATACAAGGGTGTGCTGAGGAGGAAAGAGAAAGGGCAGGAGGCAGCACCGAGCAAGAAGAAGACAACCGTTGGTCTACTCGCCGAGGCTGCAAAAAAGAAAAAGGGACCTTCCAACGCCGAGGGAGCCCGAAAGAAAAAGCAACAAGGGGGAGTTAAGCTGCCGAAGATCGGTTTTACTGCTGAGGAGTGGCTTACTCCGTTTCGATCCGGCGATTTTACCGACTCTGCTCTTGAAGAAATGTCGAGGAGAAACATCCCTGGGCCGGTGATACCAACGAAATCGGCTAACCCAGCACGAAGCCGAAGCTCTGGGGATCAACAGCTTCAACAGAAGGAAAAACGGCAGAAGACATCAGAGGACATCATAAAACCCTAATTGTATGAAATTTGAAAAAAAGAAAAGAAAAGAAAACCTAACTTCGTGTGTGAAAGAATAAACTGTAGATTAGAGGAGAGGGAAGTGAGAGAGATACCCGTGAGAAAGAAGAGACGGTGGTGGTGCGCCGGTGGTGGTAGGGGCGGGTTTGGGGTTGCCTGTCGGTGGTAATGCGACGAGAGGAGAGTGTGGGAGACGAAGGAGAGAGAAGAGAGGAGATCGTGGTGGTGGCAGGCCGGTCAATCGGCGGGGGCTCGGCGTATATGGGAAGCTCCGGTGACGTTGGTGCTGGATCGTAGAGAGAGAGAGTGTGTACCGACTTAACCACTTTCCCAAAATTTTGAATTTTAATTTTGGGTTTCTCTTCTTTTTTCTGCGCTCGTTGGCGTCTTTGTGAAGCAGGGAAAAGTGGGGTGGGACCCCTTTAACTTTCCACGTGGGATCGGTATGTTGGTCGGACTATCAATCTCTATTGATAGCAAAATTGTTCACAAAGACGCAAACGCGTGCAGAAAAAAAAAGAGAAACCCAAAATTTAAAATTTGGGAAAGTGGTTCAATACACTCTCTCTCTCTCTCCGATCCATCACCAACACCAACGTCACCGGAGCTTCCCACATACGCCGAGCCCCCATCGATCGACCGACCTGCCACCACCCTCTCTCTACGATCCATCACTAACACCAACATCACCGGAGCTTCCCACATACGCCGAGCCCCCATCGATCGACCGGCCTGCCACCACCGACGCACCACCACCATGATCTCCTTTCTTCTCTCTCCTTCGTCTCCCACACTCTCCTGTCGTCGCATTACCACCGACAGGGAACCCCAAACCCGCCCCTACCACCACGGGCGCACCACCACCGTCTCTTCTTTCTCATAGGTATCGCTCTCACTTCCCTCTCTTCTAATCTATAGTTTATTCATTCACACACGAATAAACCAACGGGCAGGGAGGTTGGCCATTATGCACTCCAACGAGCAAGTAAGTACAATACAAGAGGAGAGTGTGTGTACTTTAGCAAGGTGGGATAGCGTACCTTTCTCAAGGTTTATCCTCCTCTATAGGCAAACGTACTTGCTCTCCAAATTAGGTGTGCTTGGCACATACCCATGACGTCACTTATAACCGCCTTGGCCTGTGACGTCATGGTGACCTCTGGCTCATGCATGCCTTTTGCTCGGAACACTTCCAGAGGCTTCTGGAATCCTATGAAGGGATCTGCCTGGATCCATGTTTTGGGTCGGGCTGACCTGTAGACTGTAGTGCTGACCCATGCATTGTAAGGCAGAACTTGGGCTCAAACGTGGACCGCCCAATAGGTGGGCTGTTCAGCTCAGCCCACCACTACTCGGCTCATTATGCCCGCTCCATGGGCTTGTTCCTGGGTTAGGTCCAAAATCGAGTGCTTTTTCAAAGTTTGCTGAAGATTGAAATGTAGAATTATATCCCTTTTTGTGTTTTTTGGAAATGATAAAACCAAAACTGTTTTTTTAATGCCGAAACTATTGTGCAAGAGAGATTTGTACTTTGCACATTGTACAAGCATTTTATGCAAAACAATTTTGAAATTAACAAAATAGTTTTGACATTAGCACTACTTTTTTTTTCTTAGACCAATGATAGATAATCCAAAAGCAATTATTACTTGGGGGTAATTATTCTGTGGCGACATGTCAATTTTTTTTTTTGAACAACAAAAAAATTTCATTAATATTTAAAATTGTTACAAAGATCAATAAGAACAAGGAGAATGTCAGTTCCTAACAAAGCTAAGAAAAATTCTATGCCCACTGCCCTAGACTCAAACCCTCGACTCTCGAGTGCCAAGAAACTAATGAAAAAAATCCAATGGGACAAGTAGGGCTGAAGCCCAAACATTTATTGAGATAAGCCCATTCAAAAGAACCCATGACCCTAATCCGCATCAACAGCGGATCCAAGCTACCACTTTTTGGGCCATTTTTGGGGCAATTATTTCTATCTGGAGCAGATCCAATCCAGTTTCCTTTGCTCTAGTCTGGTCCCTTCTTGGGCCATTTTCGGGCCCACAACAATGGTGTAAACTGGCTTTGTTTAGAGCTCGCCAGATCATTAATCACATTGATCCGAAACCATTTGATATGATTTCAAAATACATTAAGTTTGTAAAAAAATAAGCGTGCACCATTGGATTATTAGCCATGTAACACAATTATATGAAGTTTAATGCCTTTCGAAATCATTTCAAATTGTATCTGATCGATGTGATTTTCAATGTGCACATTCTTGGCAAGCTTTAAAAGGTGGGCTGTTTCGATCATTGTTGTGGGTTCAGGAAGGGTCCAAAACTGGACCGAACTGAACAAAAGGGTACTGGAATGGATCTGCGAAAGTATCTATGTAATCCAGTTTAAACATCTTCTCTCCTTTTCCTCAATCAATCCCCACCACCAATCAAATAACCAACCCATTAGTCTCGGGAACTTCAGTACTTTACCTCCAACAAAGAGACTTACTCCAAAAATTCTACGAACAAAACAGAACAAATTCCATAATTCCCCGAATTCCCATAACAAACCCAATTCAAAACTCTGTTTACTACGTGAAGAAAAAAACAGTACGGAGGAGTGAGACAGAGGCATTGCGGGAAATGGGTAGCTGAAATTAGACTCCCACAAAACAGAGTGAGTGTTTGGTTGGGAACTTATGATACTACTTAGGCCGCAGCCAATGCTTTTCGATCAGGCCGTGTATAAATTACGCGGTGAGTATGCAAAATTGAACTTTCCCAATTTAAGGGATCTGACGAAGTTGGAGTTTGGGGATTATGCGAAATTACGGTATTATAAAAATTAAAAATTATGAAATTAATTAGCTTTGTTCAAGAGAGAGAAGTAGTAAAAACTAACTTGTTCATGGGGTTATTTATTTATTTATAAATTAAGCATAAAATTTAACTTGGTTTTGGTAGGGTTGGGTTAAGAGTTGTTCCTCCCTCTCCTCTTAGCCAGTAGGAGAGATGATTTTGTTCACTCTCTTTTAGGAAGTATAAACAAAATTGCAGTTATCAGCGCCCTTACTTACATCCTTTATACTTCGACCAATTTATATCAACTTTGTCAATGCATGTTAGAAGCAAGTCCCTGGAGTAAAGTTCACAAGCCAATGTCTACAATTTTTGTCAAAATTGTATACATAAGCGGAGTGTTAGAGGCTATTCATAGCCATGAATTCTAGACGCCCACAAAGGGGCTCGAATCCTGACCTCTCGCAGGGGATGACCAGAAGATGCCCATTGCTACAATTAGTACCGTACTAATATTCTCATGGAGTAGATGTTTACAATTAGTACAATTAGAAACCATGTCTCATTGGAAATTACAAAAGTGAGGGAACCCATGTCTCTTTTCTAAAATATTTACTGCTTAGCTAGATTTGAGATTCTTGCGGAATTTCTTAAAATACAATTTGCATCATTTCTGGATCGACGGAATTCGCATGTACTCATTTAACCAAATTATATAATTCATTGACTTTATTAGGAGGAGGTGCAAGTTGAAACTTCCAATTAATTATAACTACGAACAATAATTGAGAATTGAAAACAAAGTCTTCATTCAACAAACGCCCACAACGAGTATACAAAGAGTTTCAGAGTCTACCCATAGCCCTGAATTTCAAATGCCCATTACAAGACTTGAACCCTAACCTCTCACATGGGGATAATCAGGAGATGCAAACTGGGCTATAGCCCATTGCTACAATTAGTACCTTCCTAATATTCTCATGGATTAGATGTTTACAATTAGTACATTAGATACCAGAGTGACGATCCTCTATTTCATTGGAAATTAAAAGGGTGAAGAGTCCAATGTCTCTCTTCTAAAATATTTACTGCTTAGCTGGATTTGAGATTCTCGAGAAATTCTTAAATTGCAATTTGCATCATGTTTGGATTGATCGAATTTGCATATACTCATTTAATTATTATATAAAATTGGAACTCCCAATGAATTATTACTACGAACAATAATTGAGAATTGAATATAAAGTCTTTGATGAACAAAAACTTATTATAATTCACTATGTTTGCTATCTTATACACTTCGTTGACTTTATTAAGAGTAGTTGCAAGTTGGAACTCCCAATGAATTATATTGGAAATTAAAAAGGTGAGGAAACCCAATGTCTCTCTTCTAAAATATTTACTGCTTAGCTGGAATTGAGATTCTCGCAAAATTCTTAAATTGTAATTTGCATCATGTCTGAATTGACTGAATTTGTTTGTGTACTCATTTGACCATTATATGAAGTTGGAACTCCCGATGAATTATAACTATGAACAATAATTGAGAATTGAATATAAAGTCTTTGTTGAACAAAATCTTATTATAATTCACTATATATGTTTGCCATCTTATACACTCTGTTGACTTTATTAAGAGCAGGTGCAAGTTGGAACTCCCATTGAATTAAACGGTGAGAAACCCAATGTCTCTCTTCGAAAATATTTACTGTTTAGCTGGATTTGAGATTCTCGCAAAATTCTTAAATTGCAATTTGCATCATGTTTGGATTGATCGAATTTGCATGTACTCATTTAATCATTACATGAAATTGGAACTCCCACTGAATTATAACTACGAACAATAATTGAGAATTGAATATAAAGTCTTTGATGAAAAAAACTTATTGTAATTCACTGTGTTTGCTATCTTATACACTTCGTTGACTTTATTAAGAGTAGGTGCAAGTTGGAACTCCCAATGAATTATATTAGAAATTAAGGAGATGAGGAAACCCAATGTCTCTCTTCTAAAATATTTACTGCTTAGCTGGATTTGAGATTCTCGCAAAATTCTTAAATTGCAATTTGCATCATGTTTGGATTGATCAAATTTGCATATACTCATTTAATTATTGGAAATTGATATTCGCGCTCCAAAAATTACTTCAGGCGCTCCAAGCTACTGTGTTTTTTCAAAACTACCCTTTTGCAATTTACTTTTTTCTTCAGGCGCTCCCTTAAAATTACTTCAGGCGCTCCTAAATTTACTTCACTCTTCTCCTGTACCACCTCATTAACAGGAGAAAAAAGAGGAAGATGGCACCCAACAAGCCCTAGCCGTTTGCTGCTCCGATGATCACCGGTAGCTGCTCCGATCGTCGCCGGTAGCTGCTCCCTTCATTCTCTATATATTTCAAGTATTTTTGGTTGGCTTTATTCTCTATTGTTGCTGGGCTTTCCATATCGACAAAGTGGGTACCAACCGGATCTCGAGTACCTCATCTCTTCTTGGACAGTCTAGCCCTAGTTCGTACACAAGGGATGCCCTTCTCCTTCTTAGTAAGCCTTCTTCTTTCATATTGATTTTCACGTGCACACCTGGCAGAAGAGGAAAGCGAGAACGACATAAGCAGCCTTCTCTTGCAAAGAGCTTTAAAACTTCTACAATGACATCTGATGTTTCAATGACTTTGACCAACTTCTTGTAGAAAGTCCTCTCTGAATTTTCTATACAAAATAATTCCAATGAAGGCAGTTAAAGCAAATATAGGAAAAAAGACCAACACAATAGTACCGATTCACCACTTTTAGTGAATCTGTGGGAACTCAGTCATCACATGTGCTATGGGAGGAGATAATTTTGTTTAGGCCCACATATGTGATTTGTTCTGTAGTGCGATTCGACACTTTTAGTGGGCTTTTTCCCAATTCGAAAACCAATTCACATATGTGAAAAGAACAAAATCAGACTTGCTACGTGTGCGAGTTAGTGGATTTTGTCAATCACCCCAATAAAATGCTAACGAATTTGGATTAAACAATGGATTAAACAACTATAACCTATTATCTCTTTCATAGATTAAACAAGTGGAACTTACTTTGAAATTGGGGTTAGCTGCCATTAAACAAATAGCTTCATTTTGGCAGGCTCTGATGGAGGGTGAGACTCGAGATGTTGGTGGCTTTGAACCAGACTTTACAGATGAAGATTTTGCAGAGATAAATGCCATAATAAATCTTGCAGCCACAAGTAACTTTGAAGAAATATCAGAGTTCTACGAATCAAGTGAGGGCATGAATTATGCTGACAATGCTAGAGATTCTGGTAAGCTTCCTTCCTCATATGCTTGGGATTGTAAATCTAGGTTCTTTTTTATTGTTTATTATTATTGGTAAAGTAAAACAATTAATATGTAGTAATCATTTTGTGGGTTGATACATAACAGGTAGTGTAGAGAAAAAATGCTTAATGATGCTGAATGTGCATCATTGTTAGAGGAAAATTTTTCAACTCGAGATGAGCTCCTCGATAGGATTCGTAACATGGCATTGAAAGCAGGTTATGTCACCACAATTAAAAAATCAAAACCGGGTTGTTATGTGATTATTGGTTGCGATAGAGGTGGGAAATATCGAGGCACCAGTGTTCCATTGAGTGAAGGGAAAAGGATGTCGGGATCTCACCTTGTGAATTGTCCTTTTCAGATGTTGGGGAAAAAGAAAGTTGGTAAGCCTTGGAAAGTGGAAATAAAAGATGTCTCTCATAATCATGAACCATCAAGTGATATGTCCGGACATCCTTTTTGCCGTCGTTTTTCAAAAGAAGAGGTACTAAGTATTAAGCGAATGACCATGGCTGGTATATCACCTCGACAGATTCTGACTTCATTGCGGCAAAGTAATTCTAATTGCAAAGCAATAGCAAGGACAGTTTATAATGCAAAGGCTGCCATTAAAAAAAAAGTGTTAACGGGTCGTTCAATGATTCAAGCATTATTTGATGAATTAGGTCAAGGGGACTTCACTTTTGATATAAAACGGGATGGAAATGTTCATTTGACTCATTTGTTCTTTGCACATCCTTCTTCTATTGCGTTAACCAAAAGTTATCCATATGTCTTTGTGATGGATTGTACTTATAAGACGAACAAATATAAGATGCCATTGCTTGATATAGTGGGAGTTTCAAGTTTCAATGGATCATTTTATTCTTGTTTTGCTTTCATGCAAAAAGAGGAAGAAGGAGAATATGTGTGGGCATTGGAAAGATTCAAAGCAATTTTAGGCCCTGACCAACAACCTTCTGTGATTTTATCGGATAGGGAATTAGCATTGATGAGTGCCATTGAAGTTGTTTTTCCGAGAACAGCAAACATCTTATGTGTGTGGCACATTGAGAAAAATGTTCTCTCAAAATGTAAGCCTAAATTTGAAAGAGAACAAGATTGGGAGACTTTTTTATCAGATTGGACTAATTTGGCTGAATCTCCAGATGAGAGTTGCTTTAATGAAGCTTGGCAGCGTCTTCAAGTTGATTACGAGGAAAAAGAATATGTTCATAATTACATCAAGAATACTTGGCTCCCTTTCAAAGAGAAATTTGTGAAGGCATGGACTGGAAATCATCTACACTTTGGGAATCGTGTCACTTCTAGGGCTGAAGGTGCACATGCAATGCTCAAGAGATACCTTACTGTTTCCACGGGAAATTTCCATGAGGTGAGGGAAAAGATTTGTCTTGCGATTGAGAATCAACACAATGAGATTAAGACGAAGATTGCTTCTGAAAAGTTTCGAGTTATTCATAAATTTCGAATTCCCATGTTCAAGGAACTTGTTACTCATGTTTCTATCTTTGCACTTAGTGAGCTTTTGAAACAATATGAGTTGTCGACATCTTCTTTATTGGATCCTTGTAGAAGTCAATTTTCAAACACAATGGGTCTACATTGTGCACACTTTATGCAAAACATGAGAGGTGAACCCTTGCTACTTAGCGATATCCATCCACAATGGAGAATTGATATAAGGTCATTCAATATGGACGGTGGAGTGAATACAAATGGAAGTGACATTGAAAGTCTTCTCAAGAAATTTCATGATAAATACAAGTGTATGCCTCTTGGTCAAAGAGAAGATAGCCACAAGCAAATTGCTCAACTTATCGATGCCGAAATTCCATTGACTCTTGAGCCAACCATTCAACCTCACAAAGGCCGACCATCGGGTTCCAAAAAAAGAAAGGGAGATAGCTCTACCACCCGCGATCCTTCAGCTTTTGAGATTGTGGAAAAGACACGAAAATGTAGTGTTTGCCACCACGTTGGACATAATAGAAGCACTTGCCAACGATGTAAGATATTTTTGTAGTAACAATTTTTTCTCACTGTACATTTATGGTTCCAACTACTCTTTTTTATCGATATTTGCTCCCAACTATTTTTTGCAGTGAAAAGTTTGGTTGATCGAGGTGTTCTTACTTGATGTACGTAGTTACTGAGAGGTATGTTGTATGTTTTGGATCAACTATTTTGCTCTTACTTGATGTAGTTACTGCTGATATTTTAGTTGATAACCCCTCCGTTTAATGTAAATGTACATTTTGTTGGAGTCATTGTGTGAAAACTCATGAATTTGAAGTAGATTTGGTTGTTGATACACTATAGTTTTGCAGCCGTTATGAAGATTTTGAGGAAGCTGTTTATACGCCAAGCATGTGCCATCATGCCTAAGGACATCCAGTTGGCCAGGAGGATCATGGGTGAGCATGCTTAAGAAGGGAGGGAACAAAGGTGGCACTGCCGTGCTGGTGGTGTATCACTGTTTTGGGGTTTTCTAATGCTTAGTGTTATATATAGCTGTTATTAGTTTTAGTGGATGGGTAGTTGTTGCTAATAGTGTTTACAATATTTGAGATTGTGGTGTTTTTTCTTTAGGGGATGGAATGTTTGTGCCTTCAAAATTTCGTTTTGTTCAAACTAGTTTTTTGTTGACACACCATTTGGTGTTGGACTATCTTATCTAATAGTATTTCTATGTTAATGGCGTTTGTTTGGTTGAAGATCTTGTTTTGTGGAACTCCACAAAACCAAACAGAAATAGGCATGGCCAATGCAGAAATGTTCTAGCTCCTGTATTTATTTTCATAGAAGAGCAAGAACATGAGAGAATTCTAGCTATTTTATTTTCCGTTTGGTTGTGTCCAGATTTCCGTTTGGAGTGCCTCAGTAAATGAGAAGATAATTTGGGGGTGGAGTGCCTGCAGTAATTTTATATCTTGAAAAGGGCAGCGTTGTAACTTCATTAAATTTTGGAGTGCCTGCATCAAAAAAGGGAGCCCCAAAATCAGCTCCCTAATTATTATATGAAATTGGAACTCCCAATGAATTATTACTACGGACAATAATTGAGAATTGAATATAAAGTCTTTGATGAACAAAAACCTATTATAATTCACTATGTTTGCTATCTTATACATTTCGTTGACTTTATTAAGAGTAGGTGCAAGTTGGAACTCCCAATGAATTATATTGGAAATTAAAAAGGTGAGGAAACCCAATGTTTCTCTTCTAAAATATTTACTGCTTAGCTGGAATTGAGATTCTCGCAAAATTCTTAAATTGTAATTTGCATCATGTCTGAATTGACCAAATTTGTATGGGTACTCATTTAACCATTATATGAAGTTGGAACTCCCAATGAATTATAACTACGAACAATAATTGAGAATTGAATATAAAGTCTTTGATGAACAAAAACTTATTATAATTCACTATGTTTGCCATCTTATACACTCCGTACGTTGACTTTA